>VZRL01003206.1:198066-231684 GCA_013397895.1 Origma solitaria
TGGCTCGGCGGGGACGCGGCGCCCCGACCCTGGTCCCCGTCCCGCTCCCTGTCCCGCGTCTCACCCGCCGCCGCCGACGCCATGGCGAAGCAGCCGCAGCCCATCAGCCCCGTGAAGAACTTCTTCGCGGGCGGCTTCGGGGGCGTCTGCCTGGTGTTCGTGGGACACCCGCTGGACACCATCAAGGTGAGGCGGCGCGGGTTCCCCAGGGACGAGGGCGGCGGTAGGTGCTCGGTGCGGTCCGGGACAGCTGGAGGTGGACTACAGCTCCCGGCAAGCAACGCGCGGGAGCAGCGCGGGTCCCGGTGGGCGCTATGGCAGAACTACAGCTCCCGGCAGGCACTGCGCGGAAGGAGAGACTTCCGGTATGCGCCGCGGGGAGGTGGGCCTGGGCGCCTGTCGTGTCATAGCGCGCCCCCTGGTGGCGCGGCGGCCAGGCGTCTCGCAGTCCCAGCCTATAGTGAAAAATGAAAAAAGCGTCGGTGTTCCCCGTGCTGGGAGGAGCTGGGAGCTAGGATGCTCTCGCCAGCCCCGTGGTGCGGCGGGACTCAGCGCCCCTGGGCCAGGAGGAGGCCAGGAGTGACCCTGTGGGGGCACAACTCAGTGTCCGCTGGGGTCGTCATCCCAGCAATTAATCAGTTAAATACCTTAGCTACTCGTTACATTAAAATTCAACCTCTTCTGTTCTGCAAAGGGCTAAAATGATGTCAATCTTTTTATCAATATGTTCAGGTCTAGTCACAAAACACACTCCACAATAGCTAGAATTTGTCAAAGTTTAGATAGTAATATTTAATGAAATAATGTTTTCCTCTGCCTCTTACTAGGTCAGACTGCAAACCCAGCCTAAGCCACTGCCTGGCCAGACCCCACTCTATTCTGGGACCTTTGACTGCTTCAGAAAGACTCTTGTTGGAGAGGTACTGTGATACCTGCCAAAAATATTGGTTGTTTCTGTATGTCGGAAGAATGGAATCAGGTGCCCTCCAGAGATCATACAATTCCTGGGTCATCAGTTAAATTGATTCTATTTAATATTTTTAAGCAGATTACAAAGCTTGGGGGATACTTAGCATCCATGTGCTCTAGGTACATGTCTCTTTGTTTTGCTAAGAAATGTTTTTGGTTCAAAATAGCACGATATTAATGTCTGAAGTTATAGACTGGAGTGAATGTTGGCAGTTGTCTTTTGGCCTTATTGTAGTTGGTGAAATCTTGCTGGTGTCTGGAGTCATCTCTGGAAAGCCTAAAATAGACAATTACTTTTGTTGATACATGCAGTACTTTTGTTTTCTTCTGTAAGGTGTTATGCTACCTACGAGAAGGCAGAGGGTCATTAATTAATAGATTTTTCCTCTTTTTCTCTTTTTGAGAGCAGAGTGTCAATTATAGTAGTTTTGTTCCATTTTCTCCAGAAGGTGCACAGTGTTTTTCACTCCTAAATCATCGTCATGTTGTCGAGCTAATCTGTTTTGTTTTTAGAAAGGCACACAGCCTTGATTTAAAGTCTTTAATTGACAGAGTCCACTTCTCTGCTTTTTAAGTTTTCTCAGCAGTTATTTACCATTTGGAAACAATGGCTGTAAAGCCCAGCTGTTTATCTGCTCACCTGAAGTCTCATTTCTAACCGCTGGATCTCGTTAGATAACTCCCTGTTAAATGAAAGATCTGCCTCATATCTGAAATCTACTTCCATTGTGGTATTAACAGGTGGTTATATAACCAAAACAAATCTTGTTTCCCTGGTCTCTCCCACAAAGGACTGGAATGCTGTGCCAGCTCTGAATCCCTGGCAGTTTTTAACACCCCTGCTGCAGCACGGACGTCAGAGCTGAGCCATAATAATAGCCTTGTGATGGGAAGTTCAAAAGTAGTGCTGCTTCTCTACTCCTACTCAATACTCATCCGTTTCTGTAAGGAAAACTATTAAACCTTTCTGCCAAGGCTTTTTGCTTCCCATTGCTCATGGGGAGGTTGAGCAGCAGTGGCTGATCTCTGTCAGCCAGGTGCAATTTCATGGCAGAGCCACTTTTGCCTGTAAGCCTTCAGCACCTTCTGGGATGCACTGGTTTATTGGGACAGGGGGAAAATGGGTGCACAGACCGGCAAATATTTAATTTATGTATCTAGCCTTTCTCTAGGAAGATAACTCTCCTTTCTATTAGAAAAAAGTTCAGTTTAAAGGGAAGAGAAATGAAATAAATGCCTGGGTCTGCATTAGAATTTTTTCATATGTATAGTCTATGAAGGAAAACATCAGGAATGTGTGAAACATCAGGAATGTTGTATGGTGAAAAAGTTTTGACTTAGAGTAGGAAAGAAAGAAAATAATTTGCTCTTGAACTTGTTCCAAAGTGAATTCATGTGGGCAGTGAAGGAATTCAGTTTGCGCTCCCTGGCTCTTCCTTTAGTTAAAGAATTAATTCAATTTGGCACTCTCAGGTTCAGTGTTAGGATTTTACACTGCTGCATTTGACATGTTACCGATAAAACACAGGTGCATTTTCGTGTGTAGCTGAGTGTTCTCTCTTGACATAATCTATTAAAGTTCCTATTCAGGTGGCTTTTAACTTCACTTCCTCATACTTGAGATGTACGTGCAGGGTGTCGGGTATTGTTATAGAAAGGCATCAGTGGTGCCAGTGTTTCCCAGGAAGGATAACTTTTCTCTGCAGCAGTCCCTGAGCCTCAGCTAAACATGTATAACTGCAAATGAACAATAGACCCCTTTATTCCTCTGATCAATTTGACTGTTAGATGGATCCTATCCTGGATTATTGCCTTTTTCTTCTCAACAAGTTGAAATGTGTGCAAAGTTTATTCCAAAGCAAGTAATTCCTGTTATAATGTTTCTTGCAGGGGGTCCGAGGCTTATATAGAGGAATGGCAGCTCCTATCATCGGAGTTACGCCCATGTATGCTGTGTGCTTCTTTGGATTTAGCTTGGGAAAAAGACTCCAGCAGAGAAAACCTGATGACATTTTGACGTGAGTTCCTCGTTAATCAGACGGTTGGGAAAGGCATCCTGAGGCTGGTGCTGTATTGTCACACGTTGAGTTGTGGTGTAAATTTGTGTCTTCTCCTAGGTTATAAATATAGTTCTAAAAAATAAAACACTCATGTTTTATTGCTTCTGGAAGCGTGGGACTGATAGCACAGGCTAAAAAGAGACATTGTGTGGGCAGGTGCGATGCAATTCCCTTTCTACGCAAGAAGGAGCCATTAAGGAACAATTCCGGTTTAGATGAGTACAGTGAGAGTTATATAATGATTGCCTGCCAACAGTCTTGCTATTAACAGAAACTATGGGAGCAATAAATTCATGGTCAAGCAGTCTTGACAACATTCACAACCCTGATTCTCTTTTCCCGGTTAGTTATGAGTCTTCCTGTGTCCCTCATTAGGATATGAAAGCAGACATAAAAATGTTTTATTATTATTTCTGAAAAGAGGTGTTTATGAGCAGGGCTCCTCTCAGGCATGTCTGACCTTCAGGAACAGCAATAGGAAGCTGAGAAAACTTGGTTTGAATTTCTACAAGCCAACCTGTGCATGAAGAAAGCCCCCCACCCATAAAATACTCCTGTAAAGGGTTTACCGAGCTGTGATTTACAGCTCTACAGGGACTGGGCTGTAACTTAGCAACATTTTATCCCATTATTTGTGTGCTAGGTAGGAGCTCTGTGAGAAGGCAGGAGCCCATTGTGTGGAGCCAACCGTGGTGGGGTGGTTTGGTTTCTGTTGGAGCCTTGCCTGTGCAGGGCTGGTGTGAGCACACCTGGCTCTGCAGCACGAGCCAACACAGATGAGCTCCCTCTGCTCCCATTGCTCAGAGGCAAACAGTACTGAGGTGCTGGAGAACTGCTCACTTACCCTTTTTTACCGTGGCAGTGTCCTCATTCAGGGAAGGCTGAAGGGAAAGGCCAGGGGAACAGTAGGGACTGAACAACAAATGCACCATGAACTTATTCCCACCAGCCTGATCACCTCAGTGCCTTGTGTTTCATACACATGGTACCAACAGGAAGTTTTAAGGAGCAAGCTGGAGAAGGACAGCATAGTTTTTTGAGTCTTTATATAGAATTCCTGTCAAGCAGAGCAGTGGAAAAGAACAAATAGTATGTGTACTGTCACTGTGCCCAGCTGTGCTGTTCTGTGGGTGCAGACCTGACACAGTGAAGGTACAGTGTGATTGGGACATGAGACCCAAAAATAAAGGTCAGACTCCTAGTGCTGATGTTATGGGTCTAAGGGCAGGCAGGATGGCTGTGGTTCCCCATGCTGATTGTAAAGGGAAGTTGTGGAAGGAAGAAGATGGAGAGAAACCTGAGGAGCCTATCCTGCCTTTTCTGGGACTGAGTAATCCCAAGGTGAGCTAAAAACCTCAAAGCTTAGTTTGAGCAGGAGGTGCAGGTGGAGTGGCGAGGGAGGTCTGAATGGTCTGGAAGGTATAATAGGAATTTGAGCAGAGAAAGGTGTAAGAATTGGAATAGAATGCCATCTCTTGGGCAAGTGGAGAGAAGCGGGAGATGTGGAATTGGATTAAATTGAGATGCTAGGTCATCTTACTAGGGAAGGTAGCAGGAGGCTGGATATAAAGGTAATTTTGTGATGGAGAAACTCAGCTTGTTTAAGGGAATGGAGGCTTTGCCACCTGAAAGCAGGTGCAGAATGTGGGGGATAATGGCAGGTTGGTAGGACACACTCAACTATGGCAGAGACCGAAGAAGTGAGGGAGTGAGAGGTTATGGAAAGGAGGCTCCTGGCTGCACAAGCAGGAATATGTGTGGAATCTGGAGTCACTGAGAAGAGTATGGGAGACTGGAGGAGGAAGAGACTGTTGGGAATGAAAATGAATGGGGAATGCTATAGCAAAAAATGCAAGTCGAAGGAATATTAGCAAATAGAATGGATATGAAGAGCTGAGTTGTGGTTGCTGTGGGAACCAGTGCTTTGAGTCCTAGAGACTTTAAATGTTTAGCTGTAATTATGCATTGACGAGGCACTTCTGCACTGATCAAAAGCAGCGGATGCATTTCAAGTTCCACTGCCATGTTCATGAGGAACAGTATAATCTAGTGATACAGGGGTCTTTCTGCCCTTTGTTTCCTGTGTGCTGTGTTGTGTTAGGGTCTTTTCTGTTTCCTTGGGGCAGATATCCTCAGCTGTTTGCTGCTGGCATGTTGTCAGGAGTGTTCACAACAGTAATCATGGCTCCAGGAGAGAGAATCAAGTGCCTTTTACAGGTAAGGCATTGGATGGTGGTGATGGGAATTTAATTTTAGGGGTCTTGTTCTTCCATAGCAGAAATTTCTTTGGTTAGAGCATTTACTCTGTTCTGGTTTTTGACAGGACTGAGACAAGTGTCATTTTAAACATCTGTGTCACAAAGAAGCATTAAACAAACTCACCATGGCAGTATAAGTACACACAGCATTCATTGCTCTATTCATTTTACAGAGCACAAGCCTTATGCTGTGGGGCATTATATAAGGCATCCATGGATGCCTCACTCCACTTCAGAGTATGGAAAAGTCAATTTTTTCTGAATGAAACTTTTTCTAAAAAAAAGGGCAAACCTGCTAGATCATGAGACTCTTTCTGGTGTAAAGAAGTTCTGTTACCTTGACAGTTCCCCATGCATAGCTAAGGAATGCATTTCAAAACACTGTTCTGACATTTGGGTGGCTGTTAGCTCTGCACCTCCTCCGGGGTTTTTAAAGTATTGTTGGAAAATGTAAACCTGAACAAATTAAATGCCATCTTTAGCAGGTGTGGGAAGCTCTGCTTCTTTCAGACTGTGTTGAACTCTGTTAATAGGGCGATGGGTGGTCACATGTTAGTTCTGACAGACAGGATATTATCATGGGAGCTTTTGTACACATACAAATGGTTTGAATTTCACTGAACTATTTGAAGACTTTTTGTCAGTGTGGAATTCCCTAACTGACTCGATTCAAACTTACACTGCGTAACAATAAGGGAGAATCTCTCCTCTGCATGTTTTTTTTTCCACAGCCTCAGCTTCAATGTGAGAGCTGCTTGAGGAAGTGAGGCAGAGGTTCCCTAGGCAGGAGCGTGTGCTCCTTCCTCTCTGGAAACACACGTGTGGCTTTCTAACCCTTGGCTGAATGACTGTGCATCGACCAGAAACCTTCACTAGTTAGAAACTCTCACTTTAATCCTGCAGATCCAGGCAGCTACAGGTGAAACCAAGTACAGTGGCTCCCTGGACTGTGCCAAGCAGCTGTACCGTGAGGCTGGGATCCGGGGCGTGTACAGGGGGACGGTGCTGACCCTCATGAGAGGTAAGGGATGGGGCTGTCCCGGTCCCTGCTGCCGGGGGGACTGGAGGATAAGAAGCCTCACACAGTATGGGAGGTTTCACTGTCCCTTTAGCCAATTAGAGGGGCTGTGTCACCCTTTCTTCTTTTTTTTTTTTTTTTTTTCAGTCTGCAGAGCTACTCCAGTGCCTCAAAGGGCCTGAGAAATAAACATGAGATTCTCAGTGAGGAAGAGATTAGATGACAAGGATCAGAGGGATATAGGAAGTAATTAAGATCTGAGAAACCAAGAGGAATGAGAGACTTCAGGAGAGGAGCAGAGAGAACAAAGAGAAGAGAAAAATGCAGAAGTGGGCTTTTTAAAAATTATTTTATTCTTTTTTTTTCTTTTTTTTTTTTTCTCCTTGAGGGAAGGATTGTGCCTGTCTGTGACTGTTGCTATATAATACTGGCTGCTTTAAAATATATGGTGGCAGCAGTTATGCTTTCTACCCTTTTGAGTGTGGGTTATTTTGGACTGGGATGTCATGACCCCTCTCTCAAATACAACAACAACAAAGCAATTGTGCCAAACCCAGAATCCTTTACGTATTTCAGCAATTCCACTTTGAAAAGCTGAAATTTCTGTATTTTGTAATTTAAGTTTAGGCATTTGTTCTACCCTCTGCTTCTCACACAAGTGTAGCCGCCTGCAGTGTAACTCTAGCAGTGTCCCTAGATAGGGGCTGGTTCTTCAGTTTAGATACCAGTTCAGAATAGGCTGCAGGAGTAGCTTAAAGAAAACAAAACAAGACCCATCAACTGCAGAAAAAATCCCCAAACAGAATCATTAGAACTAATAGCGTGCAAAACTCATGAAGTTCCTGCACTGCTGTGGTGTGCAGTGCAGTAATTAGGACAGTTTAGAGTTGCCTCATCATTAGTGTAATGACCAGCAGGCAGGTTACAGTCTGGTTTAAAAGGCTGCTCACAGGAAAGTTATTTTCCCAGTTCTTGCCTTCAGCACCTGCTCTCCATGGGAAAGTTCAGACTCCTCTGTCTAGGGCAGCAGAAGATTTTTATGTTGTTTGTAGAAGAGGTTCAGAAAAGGAATCTGGATGTACTTAGTGGTGTTGCTGGGCTGGCATGGGGCTGCTGTGCCTCTGGGCTTCCTTCGGTTTCCCACTCCTCACAGCCTTTGTTGTTTACCCACCAGACGTCCCGGCCAGTGGAATGTACTTCATGACGTACGAGTGGCTGAAGAACATTCTGACCCCTGAGGGAAAGAGGTCAGTGAAATCTCACAGTCATCACTTTCTGGCCTTCCCAGACTCTGCTGATTAATCTCCCCAGTAACAAAGAAATTTAGAGCAGTATCATCAAAACAAATTAAAAAAAAAAAATAAAATTAAAAGTTACTTGTCTTGTGAGTTGAACTGTTTTGATCTGCGGTTAACTGACAATTAAAATTATATTCTGAGTTTCTCTCAGTTTCCAGTTTGGATCTTATTAGGCAAGTAAGGAATACTTAAAGTAGGTCTCTTCACTTTCAACCCTGTCTGTGCACAAAATGCTGGGGGCTTTGTTGGATTTTTTTTTCATTTTTTTTTTCCCCAGAACATATGTGTGTGTGCTGCTGAACAAAAAGTTTTAAACCTTTAGATTTAAATCTTTAGGGTGGAGTCAGTCCATCTAGGAAAGGTTGTTCAGATACTGCACTCTGTCTCTGTCTTGCAGCATTGTGCTGCTTTCTGGCTGCCAGCCAGGCTGTCTTTTTGATTGTCACCTTAGTCAAAACAATGAGTTTGAATTTTTTTTTTTTTGGTTGGTTGGTTTTTAAAAAAATGTTACTTTTTTTTCCTCCCACCCCACTCTTATGCTGCCAGTGTGAGCGACCTCAGTGTGCCTAGGATCCTCTGTGCTGGGGGCCTGGCTGGGATCTTCAACTGGGTAGTTGCCATTCCACCAGATGTGCTCAAATCCCGTTTCCAGACCGGTGAGTTGCATTCCAGTGTGCCATGGGCACTCTCAGTGTTTGCTCCTGGGAATGGGCTGGGCACTGATGGAAGATACCTTCTGGGAGGTCTTGAGTGCTGCTTTAGACAAATGCATGAAAAACCCAGGGCTGTTCCTAGGATTTTATTTGATTTCCTCACAAATTTTTAGCAAATCAGGCTGCATTGCTCTGTTTTTGCCTCCCTGATAATATAATGATCCTGATTTAAGGTACCTGATTTGAAACCTAAGCATAGAACTCATAATAATAGACTGGTCACAGCTGTTTTATTACAAATGTAATTCTTTGTAATTCTTTGAGAGGTTTTGTTATTTCACTTCAGACACAGTTGTATAAATTGTAGCCTGTGCTATCTGCAGTTTATAGTAACAGGGCATGACTTGCTGAGAGCATTGCTTTTGGACTGACAGCTCTGCTCTGTAATGTCTTTGGCCTAATTACAGGGAGGATGGCCCCAGGCCTTGTGCTTCAGCAGAGTTTGACAGGTTTTTTGTTGGTTTCTCTGCAAGTCCTGTCAACGAGTGTTTTTGTTAAGGCTCCCCATCATCTCTGTGAACTCCGCTCTCCACTGGACAGTCACCATTTCTCTTGAGTCACAAATCATGATAATCAGTGCAGGAAACCTCATTTCTTTTTCTCTGAGCAATGGGTGCTGTGGTTGTTTTTACCATCCCAAGGGCCGAGAGGGAAACACATCACAGCTTTGATCTTGTTCCACTAAGGCAGTCCCCAGTGCTGTTGTGTGGATGATGTGGGTTCATGGTGGTTCTGTTTAACTGGGCTGGGCTGTGGACTGCCTTTTCAGAGGGCGGGCAGAGGCAGTATTTCCCAAGGCAGTGTCAGAAGGAAGAAATTGTCTTTTGAACAGGATAGCTTTTAAAAAACACCTCAGCAAATTCATGTAACATCGGTATTAGAACATCCTGTGCTTTTCATTTGAAGTCTGTTGATGTTCTTGGCTGGGGCATGTGATAGGATCATTTTCTTATTAACTAGCTTCATCAGTTTTTATATCTGACATTCCTATCACCCAAATGCAGCTCTCGGGAGGGCTGTGATCAGCAGTGCAAATAACAGCTCAGACTCCCAACCCTGACAAAAGTTATTCTCCTTTCTTCCCTGTCTGCAGTGACTTGATGATGTAAATTCTTTGGTGATGGTGAGCACCTAACTTCTGTTCACTGAGCCTTTACTGAGCTTGTCTTGTTTGCTCTGGCAGTGTGAACCACCTAAAAATCCTGGGCTGTTTCATATGGCACATCCTTCAGCCCTTGTCACTGCCACACATCTGGGCTAATGTGCTGTGCATCCCTTTCAGCTCCTGCAGGAAAATACCCCAATGGCTTTAGAGATGTGCTGAGGGAACTCATCAGAGAGGAAGGAGTTGCATCTCTGTACAAGGGGTTCACAGCTGTGATGATCAGGGCCTTTCCCGCTAACGCGGTGAGTACGTTGTGATTCCGTACGGGTTTTGGGGACACAGCCGCTCGCAGTGAGTGTTTGCAGTCTGGAGAGGACATGACCACTTGTTTACTCTTGGACCATTTCAGTGAGGTTCTTGTCACTGCAGGTCCCTTTGGCTGTTGGTGTCCAGGTTCTAAAAAGGTGCTTTAATCTAGGGGCAACAAGTAAATCTTCCTTCCAAGCTTTGCATGAAAGCCCTTTCGTTGACCTTCTCTGATAGTTTTTCTCTACCCATTATACATCCACCTGTAGAAGATGGAATAAGTTTGGACTCACTTCCCCTTCAATAAATAATGAGCCTAACAGAGCCAAAGTTCTGCTTTTATGTGGAGGGATATAGCAGAATTCTTGCCTCTGGTACAAGACCTTTTTTGGCCTCTTCCTCCTTCCATAATAAGCCACGTCAGGTGTTCATAGTGCTGCATTTCAAAAGCCTTGTTTGAAATAGATTTTTACAATCCTTATTTGTTCTGTGTTCTCTTTTCCAGGCATGTTTTCTTGGTTTTGAAATTGCTATGAAGTTTCTTAACTGGGTTGCACCTGGTATATGAAGACTAGGAAGTCTGGAAACGAGAGAGAAGGAAGAGAGTGCAAGTCTGCCTCAAAGGAATAAATGAATGATCACTTAATGTTTCAGGAATGATTGTTTGCCTAATACCTTTTTGCCTTCCTCACATTCTTTAGGTGGTGCTATGTGCCAGTCAGAAATGCAAGCTGTAGCTCTGACACAGAGTTGGTGAGGAGTTAGGGGTGACAAACCTTCTGAGCCAACCACAGCAGTAATGCTGCTAACAGACAGCTGTCACTGTCACACACGCTACCTTAAGTACTTCCTCATGGAAGAAGGGGACACATCTTAAAATGCAATTCTTTTTTTTTACTGAAGAAACATGTAGCTCTTAATGCTGGAAAACTTCCTTAAAATAATTGTTTTGCAGCATCTACTTAATTCTCAGGGCATAAGTCAGCAGCTGCACATGCTCATGTCTGCAAGCAGTGTCAGACAATGTTCTCGTCTCCTGTAGTTTTTCAGTTGTGGCTGTTTCTGTGTTAACACTAGTTTTAATCTTCTGTGCATGTACAGCAGCAAACACAGAGCTCAGCAGGGGAGGCCAGAGCTACATTTCAGTGGGTTGAGGGGTGCAGGTACCCTATCAGGTCCTGCACACTGATCTTTTCTGTGGAACTAGGACACAAAAGGCATTATGCTTAACATTTGTACTAAGCTTTACTGAGGGAGCCTGTGGGGAAATGTGTTTGATTAACCTGAACTTTTCTCTGAAATCCCTTTCTGTCCCACTGAAGAGAGCCCAAATGTGATTCAAAAGTACAGCACGGCTCATAGCAATCTGAGATTCATCAAATATTGTGTCCTGAGATTCAATCCCTGACACTGATGTGAGAAAATTTAACAGCACTTCCAAGAACTGAATTTCTCTGACACAAGGGGGACATGAAGAGGACACTGGTTCTGCAGTCTTGTCTAACTTTATTCTTGCTCCTGTTCCTTGGTTTTCTCTTACTATTATTAAACGTAATCACATTTTCATTTGAGAAATAACATACTAAGAAGGAAAAAGCAACTTTTAATTCCTTTTGGTTTTAATGCAGTGTTACTGGAATTCAATAAAACTAGCTGCTGCTTGGCTAGAATGTGTGCCTTGGTTCATTTAATTTTTGCATGATCATGCATGCTTAGTATTGCAAAAGTTTTCCAATTCTTAATTCTGAGATTGATAGGGAGCTAAGTTGTGCTATGCTGTCTTTGACGGTTAACCCCTTGTCTTTTAGCATTTGGATTTCTGATATGAGCTGTGGAAAGGAACATTCTGCACTTGCCATGTTGGCCATGCAATTCCTGTTAGGTGCTGCATTGTGGATGCAAATTTTTAACTATAAAGCAACACACTAAATAACACATCTTGGAACAAATAACACTTACTTTGTGGAAAATACTTGGCATGGTCTGTTGATCTGTACCATGAGGACACAGCCTTCACCTTGGCTTTCCACAGGCAGGGTTAGCCCTGAAAACTTCCCACTCAGTGCTGCTGAGAAGCCTTGAATCCCACTTTCCTTCCCAATTCTTTGGGAAGACCAGAAGGGAACCTGCCTTCCCCAGAGTCCACCTCTTGTGTTTTACAGGGCAGGAAGGGTGAAACCAATGGTGTGGCCCCTGGTGTTGGAAAATCTCAGTCCCTTAGAGCTGCCTCAGCATTCTCACTGCTGCCATACCTGCCATGAGCCCTCCCCATTCCTCAGTGCTCAGGGGTGGCGTTTGGAGAAGTGATTAAAGGATATGAACCTCTCAAATGGTTTTAAATGCTGTTCTGGGTTTACTGAGGCTAAATCCCGGCTAGTCTCAAGCAGATCAGATCTGCTTTGATGGCTCTGTGCTGCCTCTCCACCAACACTGCCCTGTGCTGCTTTGGTGGCTGCTCTGGCCTCTTTCTGATTTTTGTGCTGGGGCTGCGCTAGCTAGAAGCAACTTCCAGCCTTAAGAAGTTTTATAAAACTGCGTATTTCTTTCTGTTTATGTGCTCCAGAAATACTATCACTTCTTGGGAGGGACAGAAGTGCATATTCCTTCATAAAATTGCAGGCAGTGATGCTTAAAGCTGCCCATTCCACCTGCCCTGTCAACTGTATCCTGTTGAGCTCCTAACCTCCCAGAAAGCTGGGAAGAGCTCAGGCAGAGGAAGGCTGAGATCCTCAAGGCTTGGTGCTGTGCTGTGCACAATGATTAGTGCTCCCTCCCATCCCAGTCCTAGCAATCCAAGGTTTTGCAGACTGTGAATAACATACAATTCGTGAAGACCAAATCAGGGCTTAGTAATGCCCTGGATTGAGCTGCTGGGTTTAAGAGCACAGCTCCTGCATCTGAGCAGCAAGGAGCCCTCTCATGCTGTGTGCTGGGCTCTGGCTTGGTGCTCAGCACATTACCTTGGCTCTGCTGTCACCTGCTGAGCCTCACCTGTCTGTGGCCTTGAGCAGCACTCGCTCTGGAAGACTGAAATACTCCCTTCGCTCTCTACTACTTCAGTTGTTATTAGTAACTGTAGATTCTCTTCCTTCTGCCAAAGCATCCCTTTTAATACTTTTTTCTTAAACGTTTCAGATCCTGACTTATCCTAATTATATTCTATATTCTCCCCACTCCAAAGTTTTTGCAGAGCTTTGTATTTTGCATGATAACACTCTGTTGTTTACCATGGTTGATTTCATTCGGTGCTTTTAGCTAAGTAAAATATGGCAGAAGACAATCAGGGATGAGGGGCTGCTTTCCAACAGCAGTGGCAGGAGAAGAAGAGCTTTGCAAAGGCTCATCAGACACATCTGCTTGCTTATTCAAAAACTGAAACCCAGGCACCCTGGAAATATTTAAAAAGCTGCTCATGTCTCTAAAGATTCTGCCATACAGAATTTGCCAATTACTAGCCTCTAATGTGTGCAGCCTCAGAAAGAGAGAAGGATTTTAACACAGGCATAATTTCCTATACCCTGAGGACTCTTTTGCTTTCAGAAGCCCAGATTTGCATTCAAATGTTATTTTCTAATTGCCCAGGTTCTTGTGGGAATTCAGGCAGCGTATCTGCAGTTTAAGGGCATGCAGTAGCAGCTGGTACACTGGTGCCAGCAAAGTGATACCAATGATACTTGTCTTTACGCTCCCTGTGCTGATAACATCTGGGTGTGGTATATCAAAATTAGCACAGAGTGCCCCAAAACTCTTGTGCTGCCTATCCCCCAGCCACTTCTGCTTTGATGCAAGTGATTTTTCCAGTGGTGATTCAAGGTGTCTGGAAGTATTCCAGAAGCAATCCATGATAGATAAACCTTCTGTGCTTGCATTTCTCGGCCCATTGTGTGCAAGTGGATTTGTGCACACTCAGCATTGCTGTAGTGACAGAAAGGTCCTTGGAATACCCCTGACAAGTCAGTCTTGATCAAATTTGTCTAATTAAAGGAAGCTGTCTGTGGGAGGCATACAGAGTACAGACTCCCCAGTTTGGAAAAGGACATTGCAAGGTAGATCTCACAAATGGTGAGCAATGTCAAGAGAGTGCATTTACTCATATTTCTCACGGGGCAAGACATACAGTGAGGAGATCAAGCAATATTTAAACAGAATGCAAAAAAAAAAATCACAGAAGAACAGTTCATCAAGATCTACTGAAAACTGATAGGGCTGCAAAGCCTTGGCACAGGATGTTCCTGAATTGCTGGTTGATGGGATCTGGAGGGCGTGCTAGGGAAGGCACAACGAGTGTTTTATTTCTTGTGTTATTTCTGTAAGCGTCTGCTGCTGGACACTGTTGGGCAGAGAAAGAGATGGGCCTCAAATCTGATCTTCATCAGTTTGGCTGGTGTTCTTACAAAACTATGGGCAAACCCTGACTCGTTCTCTGGGGGCTGCACAGAGGAGAGTGGGCTGGCCATGTACCTTCAAATAACAACATACACTAGGACACAGCACCTCCTATAGCTTTGTGTGTGCCCAATTGGCCTCTAATGGTTCAAGTTTCCATTTCTACATTGTCCTTATTATCTGCTGCCTCTTGAGTAAGAGGGCTCCTATGTCAATAGCCGGTTTGTGCAGGTGAGAGACCAGCCTTGTGCACAGCCTGAGCAAAGTGGCTTTCACCACCACACAGGTCACAGGATGACAGAGGAGTTGAGGCTGGAAGGCATCTCTGGACACAGTCCAGTCCAGCCCTCCTGCTCAAATCAGGGCCCACTAGGACAGGCTGCCCCGGACCATGTCCAGTTGGGTTCTTAACATCTCCAGGGAGAGAAACTTCATAGCCTCTGGGGGCAACCAGTTCCAGCATGCAATCACCTTCACAGAAAACCAAGTTCTCTCTTATGTCTAAGTGGAATTTAATGTATTTCAATGTCACTAAATCCCCTTCCAAACAGTCTGTCTCAGTTTTCTAAATCTTCTCCCATCAGGAATCCATAGACATCGGTAAGACCCTCACCAGTAAGACCCTTCTCCAGGCTGAACAATTCCATCTCTCCTGGTCTCCTTGTGCTGCAGATGCTCCTGTCCCTTCAGTGTCTCTGCAGCACTCACTGGACTAAGTGACAATGCCTCCCCCGTCCTGGGGAGCCCAAAACTGGACCCTGCACTCCAGGGGTGGCCTCACCAGTGCAGAGAGCAGGGAAGGCTCTTTTCCCTGGGTCTGGTGGCTATGCTCTTCCTAAAGCAGCCCAGCAGGCTGGTGGCCTTCTTTGCCATGGGGACATATTGGTGGCCCATGTTCTCCTCGTGACACCCTGCTTCCAACCGCAATGTGTGACCGCACCGCTGGCTTCTCCAGGCCACAGGCTCAAACGCCTGCTGAATCAGTGGCACGAAGCCATGCCCGCTGTGGCACTGTGACAGTGGCACTGAGTGTGCTCTGCACCGAAGGGCTCCGATGGCACTGCCCAGCTATCCCGGCTGAAAATAGATCCGGCTGGCCTGGCAGCTGCATCCCGGGGACTTTTTCTCCTGACTCAGATGATGGCAGGGAGGTGCCTGCATTGCAGCTGGGGGCTTCCCAGGAAGGTGGGCGTGGGGATTGCTGGGATTCCTGCCCCTTCCCTGCTCTCCAGGATGCCTTTTGGCTGATCGGATCATGGGCAGCTGTGCTCATTCACAACATTGGGCTCTGGACGTGGCTCTGTCTGACCCCATTTCATACCACACTTTGTCTTTCTGCCCTACAGACCCTGCCCTGAGAAAGCTGTCCAGCGAAGGGGAGGAACAGGCTCCCTGATGCTGGACGCTTGAAATGGAAAACCATTTCTAATTTAGGGAGATTTGTGTATAAAATGGAGGACATTTTCCATTACCTCAATGTGTTAGAATAATCCTGCAAGTGTATCTCAAACCTGGTAAAAATGTAAACGTTGAGTAGACATTGGACAGGATTTTTACTAACATCTGTCTCTAAATTCAGACCCTTTAGTTCAAGCTCAGACAGTTTAGTTTAAGCTCAGACAGATCAATTTCAGCAGTTTATGATGCACAGGCTGTCTCCAGGCTTACTAAAAGCATGGCCATAAAGATCAGCATCAAAGTTTCAGCAATAGGCCATAGATAAGCTCCACTTCCCTTTGCAGGTGACAGTTTGAGTGTCGATTTGCTGAAGGACACGGTGCTGTTGCTAACCCTTGGCATGGAGGGTGGAAGCCTGAGATGTTTATCCGTGCAATGAGCTGACTTCCCTTCTTCATCGGAGACCTGAGCTCACGCTTCTCCCTCAACGCCGCCGCCGCTCCGGGCCTGAGAGAAGCTGCACACGAGCTCTGGATACTAAAGCAAATGCTGAGCTGCCTGGATATGGATTCCCCAAGGCTGAAAGCATATCCCAGCAGGGACATTTCTCCTTGGTACTATTTCCTAATACTGTTTCCTAATAGTTATTTATTACTGTCAGCTGCTGGCTCCTTCCTCTCTCCACTCATGCCATCAAAAAATTCTAAACTGTGCTTTAGCTTTGAATGTTTGTCCTGGAGACCAAAGGCAAGGAAATCAATTCTCTGTCCCTTCCCATCTTTAATCCCTACGCAGATTTCAGTAGAACCAGCTGAAATGCTGAAAAGGTGTAAAATTACAGCGAGTCTTCCTCCTCCTGGGGCTAAGCCCATGTGATTCAGAAAAGCTCCTGAATGCCTGCATAGACAAATCCTAAAAAAATACTTCCCTCTGAAACATGATCCTCCCGCTCATCCCCCGCCCCTCCCTGCCCGCTCACCCTTGACTCCCTATCACTCACTGCCAGGCAATTATCTGCTTCGTTTACTGCCTCCTGGCCGGAGCCAAAGTTCAGGATCTGGCAGTCGATGGCAGGAGATCACTCGGCCGAGGGAACTCGCTGTTCCCCCAGCCCCACAGCCATTTCCCAGCGGAGCAGGCGTGCTCAGCCGCCTCCTGCGGGGGGCGAGCCCTGGCTCCCACCGCAGGGCTGCTCCTGGGATGGAGCCGGGCAGGGTCTCCTCCTGCTCTGCCAGCATCCCGGGATAACAGGCGGCATCTGCTGCTGCCGAGCTGGGAATGGGTGTGGGCAGAGCCCCGGGTGCCGCTCCCGATCCCTGTCCTTCCCGCTGCCCATCCGCTCCCGGTGGAAGGAGCTGAGCTGTCCCACTGTTCCCCCCGCAAACCTCCATGCAGCGAAAGCTTCATTGGGACACCAAAGTTCTGTTTCCCCTGGGCTGGGAGGCACCTGGGGGTGCTTCTGTGGATGAGGCACGGTAACATGGCAGTGTGTGGATGTGCTATTCTAAGGTTTCTCTCTTCTTTCTCATGAATCGTATGGGGAATAAAGATAAGCTGAATTCTTCTTGCTCTTTCTAATCTTTGTTTTGGTACTGGGTGCTGTAAAGGTTCAGCCAATCCCCCTAGGGGGTGGATGGCTATGAACCAATCACTGCTAGACTCTTAATGCCTATATAAGAAAAGAAAATTCAATAAAATCCCTCTTGCCACTTCCGTCGGTGTTCTGTCTGCCTCGATTTACCTACGAGCTCTCTGCAACAGCAGTGGTATGAAATGTCTGTCTCTCCCGACATGAGCAATTCCTTGTGATGTGGATGAATTCTCTTAGGTACTGATGACAATTTATTGGGGGTTTCCCCATTTTCTTCCCTATGGGTCCAGCTCAGAGGATGAAGCATCCACATGCCATTTGCCCCAAAAGCACAGACTGTTCCTGGCATTTCTCTTATTAATGCTCACAAAATGCAGCCTGCAGCTGTCCTGCTCTCCAGTGTGGGCATGTCCAGAGATGCCAGAGCTGCCTGCTGATTTGGGAGACCAGCCCTTCCCAGGAAAGCAGCCCTTCCCAAGGACGGGTCTGTGCTGGCCTCTCCCCTCTCCCCCTGCGTCATTCCATGCTCCCACTCTGGGCACAGGGGTGGGTGAGAATGTCTGTAGAGAACTATCCCAAAGGGAGATGGGTTGTGAAGCACAGCTCCTCTGCCTCATTCCCTCAGCAAACAGAATTTAATACAGCTAAGGTCACTCTCTCTGGAAAGGATACAAGCAGGCTGTGTGACTAAGAACGAGGTTTGGGCCCCAGACCGAGCGTCTCTCAGCCCAAAGTTCTGCCTGCAGTGAGAAGAGCAGGGGGCACAAAGCACCCAGCTGTACCGCCCCAGGATGCTGCCACCAGCTCTCCATCCACAGCCGAGGGCTGGGATTTGCTGGGCTGGAGTCTGTATCCACACCCAGAGCTCTGGGCTGGGTTTTCAATACAATCACCTTCCAGACACCTTCCTGCGTTTGGCCTCTCCAGTACCCGATAGTAGTGAGGGGCATTGTTTAATTATGTGCTGCTTTGTTTCAGATTGGCTGAATGGTTTCAGTGATGTTGCTGAAATCTTGTTACGTGAGAAATCATAACGAATTGTTCCCCTTTGTCTTTTCTGAAATAGGTTTTAACTTTCTGGGCACCTCTCCTTTGGGTTAGTTTCCAAGCTGATGTCTTATTTAACCTATCCTTATATAATGCCTTTCCCCCTATTTCGTATTTCTTCTACATACCATTTTTTAATGAAAAAGTAATAGTTTCTATCAGCCATATTGATATTTTCTATTCCATTCTCTCTTATTTTCCTCTGGGCATTGGCACATCTGGTTAATAAAATGGGTATTGATTTCTAAATATGCTTAAAAGTTTCTTTATTGAGTAGCTGGCTGATAATATGTCTTCTATAAGTTCTTCTATAATTAAATTTGACTGATCTGGAATAACCCCCCAACTTTTACTACATTCACAGAGCATCCTTTGCTGAAGGTAGTGTACACATTGGGAAAAGATGGGGGGTTTAATTCAATCCGTGTAGCTTAGCAACATTAACACCATCAATAAACAAGCACTGTTTTTCTAAACAAAAGTCTGCCAGGCCTTTCTGCATCCTGACTCTGTTGCTGGTGATGGCAAAAATGCCTGCTGCATTTACAGTGTCTCCTTCTTGCTTTGTGTCCCTCCCTTTGATACACACTTCAGCTCACCTGCTAAAGCTTTGCTCAGAATAATGGTAAAATCTTGAAGTGGGGTGTCCATGGAAGAGGCTCATCTTGATTTTCATGTCTAGTTTTACTTGCTTACTGAGCTGCTAATCACGTTAGTCACACGGCTGTTTTACGTTCCCTGAAACGTGATTGCTAGGAACCTTGAAATCTGTTAAATATTTGCCCACAAGTATTTTCTGAAGTAAGATCTTTGGCAATTATGTGTCACTTCTGAAATTTCCTACGATTTAGCTTCTAAGAGAAGGATTTTTCCAATATCACTGATTTCCTGGGATGTATGTGTTCAGGAATGTGAGGGCAAACTGTGGTGCCAACACCACCTGGGTGAGCTGGTGATGAAAACAGGAAAATCAGCTTTGTTATATACACAGATTACTTCAATGGGACATGAAGAATAACTCTGAGATTCATAAACTCTTAGATCCGCGGAACATTTGGCTGAAGTGCTGTCACCCAGTGACCCACTTTGTCTGCATAATTTAATGACGGAGAGGATGAGGAGGAAGTTCCCTGGAGGGGACTCTGCCCACAAGCTCTGCCCCAGCCTTTCAGAGCCTTTTCTATGTCAAATGTCAGAAACATCTCTTCGTGATGTGGCTGCAGGTCCTTCCTCCGTGGGTACGACCTGGTCCCTGCCCCAGCTCTGCAGAGCCAGCCTGGGCTCTGCGTGTTCAAACCCACATCACAGATTGCAGCTCCTGGGGGAGAGATGTGAGCCCCTCGGGATTCAGCAGTGATATTTGGCTCTGGCAGGACATGGCACTTTCTAAGGCTCCATAAAAGGTTATGAGTGAAAAAGGCGGTGACATATTTTGGGGGAAAAAAGACTCATTTGCACATGTAAGCTTGTTGCACACAGGATGCCAACTCAACTTGATTTCCATTTTCCTAAGAGATCAGATGTTCTTGTCATATGCCATGAAGTTCAAATTAAATTAATTCTAAATATACTTTTAAAACCCTCTGATTTTAAGTATTCATTTACTATTTAACTTTTTACTTATTATTGATTACTCTTATTTTTTTCTCTAGGACCTTCTTTGCCCTAAATATTGCTTAAGCAACTTGTCTTCATAAAAATAAATAAAAAATAGGTTTCCATTTACTGAAAGCATGGAGAAGTCATCCATAATTTCTCTAACTTCTTCCAGTGACTGCAGTATTAATTTCCAAAATAATGTTCCCTGAGACTTCATCTGGCAAACAAATCCTGCTTCTAAGGTTTGGTCATGATTTTCCTCCTGTTCCAGTAGCTGTTGCCTAATCGGTTTGAATATGAATTTAGAGATGAATGAGAAATCTGTTATTCTATATATGTCAGAGGTAAAGTATAATCTCATTTCCCTGAGGGCAGTTCGTCTCAGCAGTCTGGGAGCCTGAATTGCTGATACAGTGAGTGCCTGCTGCCTCCTCTATTTTACCTTCTTTATTGGGTCTTTTCCTGTAAAAATATATACTGCTCAGAATTCCGACAAGAATTTGACCTTTCCCAAAGCACTGGCCTAGTTTAAAGTGTATTTTAAACTATTTGCTTTAGACTGTGAGCAGAATCTGAATTCTGTGAGAGGGATAACTGGGCAAGCAAGTGTGTCCTTTAACATGAGATATCATCACTTCGTATTCTTACACACAGCTTCAGACTGAAGGCCACTAGTAAAGTGCAAGTCTTTCCTTTGCTCAAGCTGCAGAAAACAGCAGCTGGAGCAGACCTTCCATTGTCTGGCACTTGATCAGATACTTTCCTGAAGTAGGTTAACAGATTTTCAGTTTTGTCCTTTTTTCCTTCATTGTTTATTTCTTTGATTTTCAAATATCTCGGTTTAAATTATTATATGTTATAATTTCTGCAACATTCAGACTCACTAACTCCCAAGAAATCCTCCCATATAACCTTTTGTTTATTCTCCACATAATCAAGTCCTGTGTTTAGCTGCGCTTTTGCTACTGCAAGAACATTTTCTATTCTTTTGTCCTTTTTTCCCCCTTCGGTTTACACCCCTATTGAGTCCCTCATTTGCCATGGCTTTTTTCAGCAGCTTCTCCCCCTGGATTAGTCTTTGTGTGTCTGAGACTTGGATTTTGATCCGAAGCAACTGGAATACATTTTCCCCTTGTTTAAAGCCTCTCTGTAGGTAAAAACAGTTCTGCAAATTGAAATAAGATTTAAATCAGCATTTTTTCTGTAGCAGATTTCTCCCTTTTGAGCACTGCTTTGATTTCCCCAGTATTTCTTCTAAAGTTCAGCAGCAAGGTCTTGAGAGAATAGCAGCTTATTGTTTCTGTGATAAACTCTTATCTTTTTTATAATTTAATAACCCTGCCACTAAGAGGAAAACTTCTCTCTCCGTCTCTGTGCCTCTTACATAGCCTGGGAAGCAGCAATAGCACTTACTCTGTCAGCTCTTAGGACAGCTCAGAATAAACAACTTCGCAATTAAAGTGTTTATATATTAGACCCTCCTCCCTCCTTCCTCATTTCAGGCAATTTCATCAATCAACTGTCGTCTCATTGAGTGTTTTCCTGTAGCTCTCTGGCAGGGCTCACTCAAGCTTGGGATGTTTGTCCTTGGTCTGGTTGAACACCATCTCTCCCCATCAGGATCCTGGACCACCTCTGTGCTGCCTGACCGAGGCTTTGGCCTCGGCTCGGGTGGGTTAACTCCTCCTTCTCTGCCCCTTCCAGTCCTTTCTTGTCTCTGCTGATATGGTTTCATTTCAGCCCAAGGCCAATCAAAACTGCAAGCTTGAAACACCCTTTTCAATGAGACGTTTCCTATTTTCAGGATTCTTTGGCAGCAAATCTTTCGTAGCCCTGTGCTGGGCTTTAAATGGGTTGGTAGGTTTAGAGCATAAATGAAGTGAGTTTACCTTGAGACACAAAGTTAAATAGACAATAACCAGCTAAAACAGCTAAATAGAAAAAAAAGTCTATTTCTGAGCCAAGACCCCTTTTGCTGCTGCATTCTCAAATCTAGGAACTGCCTAAGGGTGTTTTCAGATAAAGAGAAATCAGGCAGCTATTGAGGAGGACAGCGAAGCAAGCTGGGCTGTCAAACGTGCAAAGAAAACCAAGAGCAAACACTGTGCTTCCAGCTCAGACCAGATTTTGGTTACTTGCAATGCTGTTTGTAATGGCTGCGCTCCTTCACATGGGAAACTGCTCAGAGGGAAAATGTTGTCAAATGGAAAATGCAGAGTGATGGGGGCAGAACCACTCCTGATGTGCTCTGGGCTGCACTTCGCTGTCAGAGAAAACTCCATTTCCTTTATCTCAAAGGGTTGAAATACTCTGAGGCAGGGAGGAGATTGAGGGAGACAGGCCTTAATTATATTCTTCTTTCTCATATGATTAAATATGAACAAAAGAACTACTGCACTGCATATCCCCTGCACTGAGATCCTGCTGCAAACGCAGAGACAGAGCCAAACTTTGGCAGCAATCTTCTCATTTCATCAAGCCTGTGTTCTGCATGTCAAAGTTTGCTCAGGATGACAAGAGAAATAAAGTCTACAAAATTCGAAGAAGGACCTGACAGAGCTCAGCCAGACAGGGGGCTTGATTAATGATTCAAAATAATACTTTGAACACTAAATGGTCTTTCATGTTCCTCTAAGCCATAGTATAAGTCTAGGCTGAATCTTTTCCAACAGGTTTGTGTTAGCTGTGACTCAGAAAAACCAGTCCCCTTTAAAGAGGTGTGAAGAGAGAGAGGAAACAGGTTTTTTTTCTCTGCGTGTTGCCTACAGCTTCTTGCTGACTGCAGGTTAACCTCAAGGAACTGACATTGCTGACGTGAGTTTGAAAGGGAACCCCCACACACAACTGCAGATAACGTGGAGCATCAGTGTGGGGACCGAGCGGCTTTGAGGTGACATCAGAACCTGAAATGTGTGGGTTTGGGGTGCACTCCTGGCTGTAATTTTTCATTTTCTCAGTGTGCTGAAGCAAAAAAAGGTCTTTCTCAAGGCAGTTTGATCTTAAGTGTAAGTGAAACATGGCAGATGAATCCCTTAACAGGAGGGAGCATGTGGTACCATGCTGCTCTTGGTGCCCCAAACTCCCTTTGCAGATGTTTCTGGAGAGCTCTGCCCATCTGTGGTGGGGAGGTGTGGAAAAAACACCGACACATCTGTTCGATATGGTGTCAAAATGCTGTCAGAATTTTGGGGACAATGCTGTCAGAATGAATGATGATGACAAACCTGACTGAAGATGGGTTGTAAAGGATGTTGATGGAGAAGATAAGAAATGTGTTTGATGCAGGAGAGGAGAAGAAAGACTGAGATGTTAATAGAAAAGTAGAGTGGTGGAAATGACGATCCGGGAAAGTGGCAGAGTTTATTCTGGACAAGGGTGAAATATGACTCCATCCACAGAAGCCAGAAAAAGAGATGGAGTGGTTGAGCCACAGAAAACTGGAGGGACTGGATATGTGATTCAGCTGGGAAAGGGTAAGGAAAGGTTGGATCTTTCCTAGATGTGAAAGGAAAATGTGACTCCCAAGGCTATTGATGCAATTACCAGAGTCACTGAGAAAAAACCAACAAGAGGTCAGGGGAAGCAGCATCCTTTCAAGGCTAAATGATGCAAAACCGCACATTCTGAGAAACATTTCCCACAGTTCAGGAATCCTTTGTAAACACAATTAACCGTAACTCTGATTGTGAGAAGAAAGACAGCTAATGTTGTGTGGAAAATGCACAGAGAATGGCTCAGAGAGAGTAAGGCTAATGTCAGAAATACAAGGATATAGCAAGTAGCAGGGTGTAGCTGCAAGTACAGGCAATTTCTGCTTAAAGACAGATATGTTAACCCCATTGAGACACAGCTCTGCAGCATATGGTAATATTTCCAGAGGCAAAAAGTAACACCAGACTCCCTGGAGCAGGCTCTGGTCTTCTGCAAGAATTAGTGTAAGGCTTTAAAAAAAAGCAAAGCACTGCTAACACACAAAATCAGGACAACAGAGGCTTCTGCTCCAGAGATGGTGTTTATTCAAGGGCTAATTACAGTAGGCAAGAGGCTTCTTAATACAACAGCATAAAGGGAGAAAAGATTCCTATAGGAACAGACAAATTACAAGGAATTTACCTGTCTTGTGCAAATTCATCTGTCCTTTATCATCTTCCTGCTTCTCAAATGGCTCTCCAAGTACTGTGGATAACTGATGTCCATGCACTGGTGCCCATGCATTGAGCTTTGAACCCCATCATCTTACTGGCAGTTACACAGAGGGCTCCAGGGAAGTCCACAGAAGGTGTTTGGTGCAGATATCCAAGAACACTCTTGTGACAAAGGGCCTGTGGGCTCTTCAGAACGTGTCAGTGCTATCCTGTGGGTTGGGGCTGGTCGCTGGAGTGCCTGCAGGCACACGAGAGGGAGGCTCTGTGCTCACAGCATTAACACAGGCATTTGCCTATGTGAATATGACTTTAATTCGTTGCCTATGTGGTGCTGGGTACTGGATGTGACACAGGGAAAAGCAGCACTGGACAGCCCTAAAATCAATGTGCAAGCTCTCCTCCATTCACAGATGGATTGTGTAACAAGAGGCAATGCCTGCTGATGTTGTGGTATGTTTGCAGGTCCTGATCATACAAACCAAGGACAGTGGCCCCAGCAATTGCTGCCTCCAGCAAAACCCCTCCCACTGACATTGGCTTTCCTGCTGTCCATCTTATTTTAACACACGAGATGGTAACGAGAAGCTCCTTTTGGCTGTAGCCTCATCTACCTACCTGAAGGACCACACACGTCACCCTCTCCCGGCCCAGACACTGCTGTGAGTGCCAAGCCATGAACCTCTGGGCTCCCATGCTCCCGGAGGCCAGAGCTGTCCTGCTTTTCAGGGGGCAGCTGCTCTGGGTCGATTTGATCCACCGGCATTGCCCGCCCGATGTCGCCGAGGCAACAAGATCCCCAGGGAAGTGGGATGCGTTGCCATAGCAACACGATGCTCTTGGCTCCTGCTTCCTCCCATTGACGCCATGGAGGGAAAATCTGGGGCTGCTGGAAGCATTGAGTCCTATCAGGGATTGGATGTTGGGGTGGCCAACACAGTCATAAATACCTATTCGTAACCCTAATTATAAGAAGTTGCAATTAAAGGCTCCAGCTGCTGCTGCAGCAGCTTTGCCAGTTCCTGCATCAATGCACTGCTCTGAATGAAATAATTTATGTCACATTCCTTTATTACTCATGATCACATGTTTTGCTTTATAGTTAAATTATGAATAATCTAAGCAGGATACATCTTAATGATGCTGCCATTCTTATTCTGGATATATTGATTCAGCAGGTTCTTTCAACACAGACTCTCTGACAGTTAATGCAATGAGCATTTTTAAATAACAGAACACTGAAAGGAGAAAGAGGGAAAATATGTGACTGTCCATAGAAACTGATGACTGCTCCTTTTCCAGAAATGGTGGGAAGTACTGATTCACTCTCCTTTGACCTTCACAGGAGAAGTTCAAGGCTGTTCTAGCTCTTTTTCAGCAGGTTTCCTGCTGTTCCAAGGCAAAGATCTATTATTTTCACACTACTAACTTCCATCAACCAGCAAGGACAGGACCCTGCTGTCAGGTATTACCAATCCAAGAGAGAGCTCACCTCGGGTTTATGAGATATTGAGGAAAGGCTGGAAAGGCAAAAACACAGCCAAGAAACGATGGAGTCCACTAGCCCCTTGGATACACAGAGTCCATCACGGACAGAAGCTGTGCCTGGTGCACATCCTCAAACCAGTCATCTTTTCCTGAAGCTGCAGCACAAATATTAGGACAACATAACTTGTTAAGCTTTCATAACATAATTTTTTTGGAGTAACTACCTTTGTGAACAGATAACAATGGAAATGATCCAAGTATGAATGTACAGGGAGTTTTCAGAGTAGGGAAGGACTTCACATCAGTCTAGGCGAAAGCATGTTGTGGCTGTGACTGGCACAGCCCCTGTGTGCACACCCCAACAGAAGCACTTCAGGCTGACTGAAGGAGCAGGAGGAAGTACTCCAAAGGCAGAGTTGCTCACAGAGCAAAGCGTACAGTAATGACATGATTTATTGCTCCCTGCCATTGTTCAAGATTTTGCAAAAGCTGAGCAATAAATCCTTTTGTAAAAACTTGGGATTTCTACTGTATGAATAAATAAGTATAAAAATAACTCTCACCATTTTGAGAATACGGACACTTCTTTATTAAGTAGCTTTCAGTGACAAAATGGAATGTAAAAAGGAGAATTCTATCATTGAAAAGACTCTTCTTCAATTAAAGATATTTAGAATAATGCCTGACTACAATGTACAATACTTCATAAAATCTGTATTGAATATTCATTGGTCCACAATTGCTTGTATGCTCTGAGGAAAGAGATAGAGATCGGAAATATTTTACAAGTATTTACAGGAAAACTTAAGAAAAGGATAATATTTTTTCACTGCAAAGCATTGAAAGGGTTCCTGAAGCCATTCAGAACTTAGACATACATGGATGTCACTGATATCACTGTTAGGAGTAGGGAGATTGCTGTGTTTGCACCAGCAGTCTCACCTACTGGCTGACCTGGTATGATCAATAAGAGCTCTTAATAACTACACAAGGAAAATATCTTTAAAGATTTACAGATTAATATTTCCAGCACGGCAGTGAGGAATCCAAAGATCTTCCTGTACGGACACTAGATGTCAATGGAGAGACACTTCAAAGCAACTGCAACAAAAGGTAGTGCTGCTGCATTCTCTAAAACCAGATCCTTCTTTTCCTCTTTTTCTAATGCAACTCTTCTGGGCTGATAGCCTTGGGAATTAAAGTCAAAAACCCCCTCAGGAGCGGCACTGTACACAGAACACTCATCCAATTAGTTTCCTATGCAGACCTGATTTAAGTCATAGTTGAAGGCAGCAAGCATTTGTCAGCTCTACAAACCAATCTTCTTTTTTTTGCTGAGACTGACAAAGAGGGATCTGGACATGGTGAAGTGGCCTTATAATCCTCTGCCTTGGATGATAAGACCACCCGTTTCCTTGAATGAAGACATCCAAGATGCAGTCAAACATCAAATACTTTTATAAAACTTAAGAACCTAAACTGAATTGGAAAACCAGCCTAGAAGTGAGAAGCTTCACACCCCCATTATCCTCCCCTAAGATACAGAATCCTCTATCAACATTTTTATAATGTACACCAAAGCACAGGATGTGAAGAATGACAGAAAAATACAATAGGAACTGCTTACTGATTTTCTCTGAAAACTGGTCTTCATGCTGCACTATGAGTTTAATTAAAACAAGTGCTAACAGCTGTAATAAAGCCCATAAAAGGGTTTTCAGAGGGAAATATAAAAATCTGTGGATTTGGTGGATAAAGATAATTTTTACTGCTGCAATTTACATTTAATACTGCAATTTTAGCATGTGGAATTAGTTAACACATTATGCTGAGCCGTAAAATGAGCCCCTCATTGTAGTATTGCCCCATGTTTGTGTGCAGCACTTCTGTGCCTGGGATGGATCTGTGAGCACCAAAGGGCAGGACACAAACACTGGGAACAGTGAAATGTGTCAATGGCTTCTTGTGGACACCATAAAACAGGGCCAAAGAGCAAAGACCCCGTGGCTCCTGTCTCAGGGAGGGATCAGGGGCTGCAAGAGCAGGGAGAGATTGAGGCTCAGTCTGGAAGGAGGCTCAAGGTGCCCCTCCCAGGGGAGATAAGCAAGATGGGGTGAGGGATAGATTGTGGATATATTGTAAACCTCAGAGGTGAAGCTTTGGGAAGGGCAATTGTTATTTGAAAAGCATCTAGGAAGACACACGAGAAATGGGCAAATGTGGGAAATGCTGAATAACATTCAGTGGACAAAGGTGACAACAGAAAATGTGAAAACAGGTGCTGTAGCAACAGTGACAGAGCAACACACATCTGGGTAGTGCAGGTTGGGACCCAGTACAGAAATGCTGATAACCTGAACTGCATCAGGCGGAAATGTGAGACGATGGGGAGGGGACAAGTTTGTACATACAGCAAATGACTATTCCAGATTTCCAAGCCAAAGCTCAAGGAAGAAATAAATTTCAGAGCTCTTTGCATAACAATCCCCTTAACATCAATAAAATTGTGTTTGAACTGGCTCTGCTGGAAAACACAGACAGCAATTGATACTTTGGATTCAGATTAGTCTTTGAGCAACTCACAGGGAAGTTAATTTTCTTTCTTCTCTTAAAACAATCTGAAAACCTTCTACCTTTATTTAGTAGCAATGTCTGTGTACTATAATGCCAACACAGCCATCCAGCAGGATCAGGGCTAGCCAGTGAGTGACTGAATACCATGGGACATACACAGAGGTCTGTTCCCACCAGCTCCCTCTGCCCAGAATTCATACCAACCTTGCTGGAGAAGCTCTTCACGCAGTGCTTTCAGTGCTGGGGACAGAAACTAAAGTACAACCAAAATGGGTACAGCTTCCACTTTGTATGCAAGAGTGCAAGTGCTTAGCTAAGTCCTTATTTGAATATCCCCTGTTTACACAGCAGTGCCGTTGCTTAGGGCTTCTCTGACGTGGGAACCATAAACTCTACATCTGCTACGTACTTTTGCTCAGGGTAGTTTAAACAACATGGTCATCCCACACGTCTTATGTCACAGACACTACTTTTATCTAGATTCAAACATGTGCCATTTTACGTCACAAGTATGACACGACAGTCAGAGGTATTTCTTTTCCCATCTAGGTAACACCTAGGTCAAATGATTTACAAAATTAGGTATCTGAAAGTTGGTGTTTTCAACTGCCTGAAAAATTGTAATTGTTACGAACAGAATCAGTGCTTTCCGTGTTCATAAACTAAATTATGCCAATGAAACTCTGGACATTTATACAGATGTTTCTCCCAACTTGATACTTTGAGATTTAACAACAAATGCAGCAAAGTATCTTTCCAAGAATTATCCAATATATTTTTGCTGGACTAAAGGTAGTGTCAAGGTAACACATTTCAGCTGAAACAAATATTTATATGTATTTATTTAAAATGCTGATTTTTTTCTTCTGTCTTTGTACTATTGATAGACAGTCCCATATGATTTATTGAGATATACAGTACTCAAGTTACTCTCTCTAAAGGCTAACAAAAATACACACTAAATCTTGCTTACTGTCACAAGCAAACGGAGTGGTTACAGACCAAAGTTTGGTTTCTGAGATTTAGCATTTTCTAAGAAGGAAACCAAAGAGAGGCAGGGGAAGCAGTTTCATCTTGCACACTGTTGAAGGATATCTGCATCCTGGTAGTTAAACCCAGGATCACTCTGTCATTTATTACTATTACTTCTGATAAAATGAAAACTCAGAAGGTTTGTGTACATTATGCACAAAGTTATATGATGTTTATGCACATTTACAGCAACAGGAGCAAGCAGAGGGTAGAAAAATGTTTGAATGTTAAACATAGAAAACTTAAAATGCAAAACTCAGCATGTTTTTTACAATGATGGTGGTCAGCCACTGGAGAAGCAGAGCAAGGGAAGTGGGAATTTTTTCATCTCTTTATATCTTAAAATGAAGAATGGATACAATCAGTTCATAATAACGTGGCATCCAAAGAAAAGTAAGGAAAAGTGTCAGAGAACAAAACAGAGAGAATAATTTTTCTTCTGTCTAAAACCAGGGTGAGCCCACATTTTGGGATGTGGAGACCAGAATTGCACACAGTGCTCATGAAAGGCACAGAGAAGTTGAGCAGCTACAGAAAGGAGCATTTAATGTGACCCTGGGTTTGAAGCAGCTGCTTTTGGAGGAGAGACTGGTAGGACTGTGAGACCTTAATTTTGAGATGGCTGAAACAAGCTAAGGTCAAGATTTACAAAATCACAAAGTAGCAAATAAAACACAGGCAGAAACATAATTTCCAAAATCGTGCAACACCAGGAGTAGGAGCAATTGGTAAACCTGAGGAGAGTGTTCCAGAGCAGAGAAAAGAGGAGTGCTGCTTTGTCTAACAGGTATGTACGTCCTGGAACTTGCTGCTGTGGACAAACCTTGGTCCCTGGCTTCAGCACCAGGGGGATGTGGAAAACGTGAGGCTGTGTTCACTAGTACCTGTCATCAGAATATTTAGTGTTTTCTTGCATGATCCTTGTACGGAATTTGAAGGCAAGTGTAATTAATCCAAGATGTACATATGTTTATATAGTGTCTGAGCTCTGGCTGGTGCTGACGGGTTTATGAGAAGTGAATTATTACTTGTTATAAAAGGATTTATTTTCCTTTTTAAGGAGCCAGTCGGGAGGTTTAATCTGATTATTTTTCCCACTGTTTTGCTTTTTCTGCTGGCAACTTTGCTGCTCCTGCCTGAGCAGGACAAGCACTGAAGCTCCACAACAGTTTCACTAATGACACATCAAAGTCACATAGATCTGGGTAGAACAGGCAGAGTAAAGGGAAGAGACCTCAACATTTGGGAGCACAGACACGTGGTAAATGTGGGAATAGCTTTTGGCCACTAAGAAATTATTAGGAGAACTATATACTGAAATATATGTATTTTGATAGGAGTACTGTGGGGACCAGCATCATCAGCTACACAAGTCTTATCTGACTCCATACTGAGTGCAGAACATGCCATGAAGCCAGAGGAAAGAAATTGCATTGGTCATGCTGCCTGAATTAAAAATGTTATTATAAAAGGGATCAAATTAAGGCTGCAAGTGCATTTTCTAATTTATTTTCTACCATTCTTTTAATGTGAATGCTTATTATAGTAATAATTTAAAAAGTTATGCAAATTCAGGGAGAAAGAAAGCGTATGATGAGCTCTATGTATGCACAGCAGGCACTATAACAATTAGCTTGATCGCTGACAAGCTTCTCGCATATTTGTGCCATCAATTCTGATGCTCACAAAAAAAAAGGAATATAAAGAAACAGGATAAACTGTGGCGTAAATCAACTTGAAAATGCACTTTGTGTGACCTTGGATGCTTTTGATTTTGTCCGTTGACCTTCAGGAAGAGGATAAACAGAGCTCTGCTCTTTACTTTCCTCTGAAGCTGATTAGTTGTGTGTGGACATATAAATATCAGAAGGCCAATACAATGCAGCCCTTCAGAGAGTAAACAATATTTACTGGTAACACTTTTTTTTTCAAATAAATAACACAGACACAGATGTGAGAAAATTATCAAGAAACGTTAAAATCTAATACAAGAGCTGAGTAATGCTCAAAGCAGGCAATTGTCAGGTGGCAGGCTGTTGTGCAAAAAAGTGGGAAAGAAAAATTAGTATATTCCCCTGAAATGAGATTTTTCCTTTGTTCCTCTGAACCTACTTGCCAGTGCTTTTTACTGGTATTTTGTTTCTCCTTTTTAAAGCATTTAAAAAATTTTGTTTTTACCTCTTCACCACCAGCAATATCTTCAGCACCCAACTGGCAAAGGAAAGATGTCATCAGAAATCTTAATTTTGTGGGGGACTAACCATAGTTTTCTCATTGATCAGAACCCTATATTGAGCAGTGAAATGTGCTCTTATAATATTTGAGATCATCAGACAGATAATAATGGTAGGAGTGGCAAATGAAAAACCGGTAACAATTATCTTTTGAAAAAGGCAATAGAGCAACTGTTGTTCCCGCTGTAGAAAAGAACAGAAATTAAGAGAAACAGCTTCAGAGAAGATCTTTGGATAAACTGATGAGATGCGGCAAATCTACCTTCTGTGCTTTTTAAAAAAACTCTTCATGTTGTATGGATGCACAATATACTCATACCCCACATGGAAACATGGGAGCTGTGTTACAAAGAGCACCTCTATGTGCCATGAGGTTTGCAACTGGCCTCCCTCCCTGAGAACAGTCGGTAAAAGCACTGGAGGTGGTGCTCGGGGATCCGCTGCTGTGCCCTCCGTGCAGCAGCGATGAACAGGCTGCCTTTATCTGGGAGTGCAGGGAGAACCATCTGGATGAGCGAGGGGACTCTTTGGCACACGAGCAAACAAAACCAATACGCACAGTACACTGCCTCAGCCAATTCTGGGCTTCTAAGCGAAATTTTATATTTTGAGTACGATTTGATTTCTGTTCTTTTATTGTTGAAACAAAAGAAGAACTAAATAAAAATATTTACACTGACAACATGCAGCGGCGTCACTAAGCCAACATCCGTATTCCCCTTGAGTCATGTTTGCACAGGCCTATTTTCTCCCAAGACGAGCTTCCCAACAACGTCAAACCTTAAGGGCCAATGGCTCCACTCCATGCAGCCCCTGGGCATCTGCCAAACCTCCCTCGTACACACAGATAACAGGTTTTGTACAACGAACACAAGCAAAAACCTGAATAATTAGTGTTTAACAACATATGAATGGGCATCTCCAAAGCTCACACATTTATTATTTGTATATTAGCATAATATTGCTAATATTGCTATAATATTAGCAATTCTGAGGGTGACGAGGCACTGGCACAAGTTGTGCAGAGATGTGGATGCCCCATGCTGGGAAGTGTTCAAGGCCAGGTTGGATGGGGCTTGGAGCAACCTGGTCTAGTGGAAGGTGTTCCTGCCCACGCCAGAGGGGCTGGAACTAGGTGATCTTTTGGGTTCCTTCCAACCCAAACCATTCTGTGTTTCATTTTTCTGAAATTCTTTATTTTTAATGCTTTATTATTATCAGATCAGTACTATTGCCCCCCTTTCACAGGGGCTCTATTCAGCGTTTACCAAAGGGTATGAAGACCTGCACGCTGCTTCTCTTGCACTCACTTAAGAACTGTTCTTTAATGATGTAATTCTGACAAGAACTCAGGGGTCATAGGCCCTAAATCTAACTGCAACCAAGAATTAGATGGAAGTCCGATTGGATACAACCAAGGTCAAAAAAACCAGGTTCTCCTGCTCCTGGGGGAGCTTTGAAACACCTTCGCATGCTCTGTGAGGAAATGCTCTATCCTTGGCGGCGGTGAGGCCACACCTCGAGCCCTGTGTCTGGTTCTGGGCCCTTCAATTCAGGAAGGACACTGAGGTGCTGGAGTGAGTCCAGAGAAGGGAAGGGAGCTGGGAGGGGTCTGGAACACGAGTCTGATGAGGAGCAGCTGAAGGAGCTGGGGCTGTTCAGCCTGGGGAAAAGGAGGCCCAGGCGGGATCTTACTGTTCTTTACCAGCGTAGCTGAAAGGAGGGTGCAGCCAGGTGGGGCTCGGTCTCTGCTCCCATGCAACCACAATAGGACAAGAGGACATGGCCTCAAGCTGTGCCAGCCGAGGTTTAGGTTGGACATTTGGGGGAATTCCTTCACAGAAAGGGTGATTAAATACTGGAGCGGGCTGCCCAGGGAGGTGGTGGAGTCACCGTCCCTGGAAGTGTTTAAGGAAAGACTGGACGTGGCACTCACTGTCATGGTCTAGACATGTTGGTGTTTGGTCAAAGACCGGAGTCAGTGATCTCAGAGCTCTTTTCCAACCTAGTTGTTCTGTGACTCTGAGAAGAAATGAGTGTTCAGAGTCACTGATGTGAAATCAGAGAAAAATAAAAAGGCAGCAGCGACAGCCAGGGCCTGCCTGACCTCCACCCCTCCCCACAGTCCGCCGCCAGCTTTAGTCCAGAGATTTCCCAACACCGCACAGACCCCTCCCCGACACACCGTGACCGGCGTTTAACGACTCCGGCGGGCGCAGAACCGCGGGCGCCCATCAGTTTTCCAAAGAGCTGAACCACCTAGGCACGCACCCGGCCAACCATCCCGTCTGCGCCCGGGCCGCCCCGGATCCCGTGCCCGGTTCCCGTGCCCGGTTCCCGTGCCCGATCCCCGTGCCCGGTTCCCGTGCCCGGTTCCCGTTCCTCGCTCCCGCCCCGGCC
>VZRL01003206.1:232188-293536 GCA_013397895.1 Origma solitaria
GCCCGGTGCCGCTGCCCCGGCCGCCGGCGCTGAGCAGAGCGGGCGGCAGGGAGGATTGAATGGGGGAGAGGCTCCGCCGGCTCCCGCAGCCCCGCCGTGCCGCCGCTCCCGCCCCCGGGCCACCCGCGGGCTGCCGGCCGTGCTCCGGGAGCCCCGGATCGCCCCGACACTCCGGCTAGAGCCCCATCCCGGGGGTGTCCGGCCCTCCCCAGGGCGGCCGAAGTGCCCCGGGGTCTGACCGGGTATCGCCGGGCAGCGAGCGCGCTGCCAAGCATGTGATAGGGAAGATCATGTGTTATTGTGCAACCCCTTCTGTACTTACCTTTACATTTCTGTCTTTCAATCATTGTGGACGAGTGTGGTTGGTTTTTTTTTTTTCGCTGAAACTGGCGTGGTTTATTGCCGCTCTTGTGTGTTCAACGTGGTTTTTATAAAGCACTAAAATAACTTTCGCAATTTTGCAACATACTAAAATTCAGAGGCACCTGTATGTTGCTGTTTGTACTGCCAGTCTCCAAGATAGAAAAGATACTTAACCTGAGCTGGACAACGAAATGCCGCTTGTGATACTTCAATTTTTATTCTGTCAGAATTGTATTGTGTGTGTTGGGCTATGCAGAGTGTTTGTAATGTGGGTTGTGAGCCTCAGTGTGAGAAGTTATTTAAAATGCTTGTGAATGGTGGTGCTTGGCACACCCAGAATTTTGGACCTGAAATCACTCAATACTCTCTCATTATTAGAAAGTGGCTTAAAGGGGAGGGAAAGGTGAGAAAAGGCGTGCTTTCCCTGAACTTTCAGTGCCCTCGTTTGAAGGTCTTGTGCCCTTGACCTATAACGTAAAGGTTTCTGACTTTATTGATAGAGGATCCTCTTTTAGGCCAATTACTGGATGTCACCTTGTGGATGAAGCGTGTTGTTAACATCCACTCCCTGGTTAACAATTTTAGAGAAACAGGAAGAAATTAGGCTATGGAACAAATAATTGTTTTTATTAAGGAAGATTTGAGACACCAGCTGTCTTTGCAGCTCTTTTAGGCTGGGAACTTTACAAAGTAAAACACATCTTTAGCTCTTGAAAATAGCATAAACAGGACATGGAATATGCGAGAGGACAAGAGTGAAATGTACAGGCACAATGAATTAAAAACCAGTTTGCAATCAGTGTCTGGATTTGGATGTTAATTTTTTCTCATGAGGGAGAAGTTCTGTTTAGGGCATGAAGAAGAAAAGATGAAAGGTGAAGGGTAAAGATGTGGACACTGGTGGTGACTGAATTGAAGTTAAGTGGATTTTCAAGTATGAGTACAGATTTATGGAAATTAGAAGTGATTTTTGTGTCCTCCAACCAAGTCAGCAGTATTTTCAAACATCTCTAAATATGAATAGAGTTTCTTGCAGAATGTATTTTAAAATTAAACTCCTGGTTGGAAAAATTGAAGTAGATAGTTGGATGTAATTTTTAAAAATGTGCAATATCTTTGTATTTAATATTTTCCTTTAAAAAAAAAAAGGGAACCCAAACCACAAAAAAAACCCAAATAACAAAACTAAACAAAAAACCCACTCCACCAGAACTACTAATGTCTTTCAGTGCAGTTTTGCTATTTTGTGATCAATTTTACCTAGATTTAGGGTTTGAAATATCATCTTCAGAGAAGAAAGTGTTAAATTTTCCTGGTGAATGTCGTAACTGCAGCTGGAAGGGTCCTCTGAAGTTAAATGTTTTCAGATAAAAATGTAAAAATTTGATGGTGGCATACAGGTTTTCAAATGCAGCTTTACATTATGAGGCCGTCCAAAGCAGAAGGCTGGTTCCTTTGCTTCAAGTTTCTGCTTATCATCTTTCTATCTTAGTCAGAGAGAAAATTAAATTAACATGGCTGGGCACTGTCACTTGGTATAGTAGAACCCTTTAGGCAAGTGCCACTGTCAGTAATGCTGTCTTGCTTCTTATCTGAAAACCCGTGCTGTGCCCTCCTTGTGGTTTCCCAAGAGCAGTGCCATGTTCTCTGCAACAGCAGGTGAGGATCGCTCTGTAGGGTTAGGGAAATGATTCTTTCTTACATTGTTCAGCAGTGTGGGTGACAGTCAGCTGTGGCTGTGTGTTAATTAGGTTTCTGTTGTAATTGTTGTCTGTATCAATGAGAAAATTTCAAGTCAGAGGTTCTGATATCTCTGATGGCTGTCATAGGTAGGACAATACTTGTGCCTTGTGGAAGACCAGATCCTGCGTGCTCAGATCTGCTTAGCATTTAAAGGGCATTTGGAGATAGAGAAAACGTGCACAATGAGAGTCAGATAACCTCATTGAACAGACCCGACTCCTGTTTGTTAAGATTGCAGTTTTTCATGTTGGACAAGTTAGGAAAGACTTCAGTGAATTTCACTGTCCTTTCCTTGGTTATGCTTTGAGTTGCTGTGACAGGTCAAATGGATGTTTTTAAACATATTTCTGTGTCTGTTTTAAAATATAAAGACAAAATTGAGAAACTGTTTTTGTGAATGATTATGTTAAGGAAATGCAAAGCTGGTTTTAAATAATTACTCTTATTGTGTATGTTGGGAGTAGGAAAAATCTGCACAAATAAATGTGCTTGTCTTTATGTGTCTCTTTCTGGCCCAGTATTAAATCTGTGTGTGTCGCTAGGCTGCATCTGCATGCTCAGACTGAGAGAGCATTTTAGATAAGTTATGTGGGGGTTTTTTTGTATTCTCTGGGTGCATATGGTAATAGTAGCAAGAAGTCAGAAGGAGATCTTGGCCTTTAGTGCAAACCATGTGGCAAATGTCTTCATGTAGTCGTAGTGATGCCAGTGGTTCCTTTTCTGCCGTAGTGGCACTCCATCCATGTGGTAAAAGTCACTGAAACTAGCTAGGCTACAAGAAAAACTTTTATTCTCTTGTGATGCTTAAGAAATTATTTCCAGGTTTATGTTTTCTGTCTGACCTGCCTGGAATTTCATTCTTCATTTTAACTGTTTTTGTACGTGTGATCAAGGGACATGAGGATGTGGCTGTTCAGCAGAGTGCCTTGTAAGGCATATATGGAAAGAAAAGGATGGTAGTTCTGATGGGGGAGCCTCCAGAAACATTTATCTGCTGGGCTGTGGCAGAGAATTTAAGAGATAGAAAGCTTTCCTCAGAGCCTTAATTTGGTTGGTATAACTGCAAAATTGAGAAGTTGGTTGGGTTGGGAAAGGTGCAAAGTGAGAGCTTCATAATGGCTGAGAATGTAACCAAGGATGGATATGTATTCTTAAAGTCTGTCCTTGACCATGACACTTGTACTTTTGACAAGGAGGCTCTGAATGGATGTGTTAAGACTGTGAAATTAAAGCCACAGAAATGATCTCTTCTCTGAGTCCTGGCTTTGGGAAACCTCCTGTTGAGGAGCACACCTGAAGGAAGGCAGCAGCTCTGCTTCCCTGTTCCTTGAGGCAGCTGCACGAAGGTGCAAAGTGCTGCGCCATTAACTTGCTGTTTTGTCTTGCTGTTTGTAACAACAAAACCACCTATACGTGTTCTTGGAGTTATTAGATAAAATTAACATGAAACTAAAATATTTTTCGGATTGTACTAACTTGCGCAACTCAGGTGTTTCAGCTAATTACAAGTATTTTAGTGCAAATCAAATTTTTCCTTCCCAGGATTTCGCCTTGATATTGAAGGAAAGCTTATGTGCTTTTCAGCTGCTTCCTGAGCAAAAGAGAACTCTTCTTAGTATTTAGCTTTTGAAATAATCCTCTTCAGTATGCTCTCTTGTTGTGAAGGGAAATGGTGCATATGAATCTGTATGGACAGGTGAAAAGATTCTTTAGGTCTGCACTGAGCGTCTCAATTAAAATTCAAGGATTTTCTAAATGTCATCTTTAAAACATCAGTAGAATATCTGAGCAGAAGGGAGTAGAGAAAAGCTCTTTCACATCGTTAGATCTTGAATGTGATGCAGAATAAGAGTTCAGTTCATGTATGAAATATTTCACTTTTTAATTAACAGAAACACTTGATAATTAAATGTGGTTTAGATTGCTTATCTTCTTAAGCATAAGTTTGCTTATGCTTTCTTATTCTGATGACCTGTGGAATTCCTCATGAATTACTGTGTTGTATCAATCACAAAGCATTTATGATCTGCCTACATGAATTCACAGGTCAGGCATAACTCCTTGCTGTTTCCCTGAAATAATTCAGTGAAACTTATCAAATGATGTTAAGACTTTTGCAGTATAGCATAAGAAGAATAGTTGTCCTTTTGGAAAATACTGTTCAAGTTTTCAAATGTAATTCAGATTCATGCGATATTGCACATGTTGCTGTGAGATACCATTAGCTTTAAAATGAAAGTACTTTGAAATTTTTACTAATGCATTTGCCTACCTACTTCATCCATAACTGTTAATTAACTGGGAATAAAGCACAGTAACTCTCTCCTCAAATGTGTAATACAAATTCAGTCCAAAGAGTAGCTACTCTATTTAAAATCTAGGTGAGCACTCTCATAATCTGATAATTACTAGTTCTGCATACCTTTTTCTTTTTTTTTAATAGTACTTACAACAAAGGTGTTTTGTGTGCTACTTAAGTAGTCTCTGGATTTTTAGGGAGGTGGAGGAAAGAGCTATAGATTAGTGTTGGGTTAATGGTTGAACTCAGTGATCTTAAAGGTCTTTTCCACCTTAAACAGTTCTGTGACCTGACTGTATTAAACCTTTGAACTTACTATACAAAGAAAAGAAATGCACATTCTTGCTTTATGTTTTAAAAGGTGTATTCAACCAAGCCTAGTGACCTGAAGGTACAGAAGAAGCTTTATGGTTTTATTTATTCTTTGATCTCCATCAATGACATGAAATCAATTATAAAGCAAAGTGTTAGTGATGCATCTGTGTTTCAAGAGGAATGTATTTCTGCATTTAATTTTCTAATTTTATTAATTCTTGACAGCATAGTACCTTGAACATATTTAACATAAAAAATATGAAGTGAAAGACTACTGTTGTGCAGCTGCTATACTTGCACACATCTTTGCTTTTACAGAGGCAGCTCTCCATGACTTAAATCTGAAGGATTAAGTAGAGTAGCTGCTGTTAGTACTAATGGAACTTCACTCCCTATATTTATCTTGTTCTCACAGGGGAATTTTGAAGATAAACTAAGTATTAAGAAAGACTGATTTTACTTCTCTTTAGTTGCTTGGGCAGAACATGTAAATCTTTTTTTTTCTTTTTTTCCTGGAGGCCTTTTTGCTTCTCTGTTTGTTTATCACAATAAAATTGCTTTTCGGCATTTATTCTTAAGGTTGCAATTACTCTGTTACAAGGTTAGACTAGGAATTTTTTCAAGTAAGTAATGTAGTTCTAAGGAAGCCACCAATTGTAGCTCAGTGGGGCTTGAAGGAATGTTTCATCAGTAATCCTCTGTACAAAGGAAAGTTAATCAGAATGTGTGTGTAAATACATCCTTACTTGAGTGAGTAAAAGAACTAAAAATATGGGGTAAAGGGATAAAAGGTGCTGACTGGCTGAGAAACAGAGAATTATAGATGGCTTCACTGAAATTGAGATATCCCCGGATATTGCTAAATGTGTATTGGTTTACATCAGGAAGGAGCAACTTCTATGTTAATTCTAAAAGCTAAGTTTCTTGCAATTTTGGCATAGTACACTTAGAGTTATTTGTAATGTCTTGCCCTCAGCACTGTTAATATTCCTGTAACATTTATTAGATATTCCTTACACTCTCATGAGAAAGATATCCTCTTATTTCAGTTTGCACTTAGTGGCTTGACGTAATTGTTCTTCTTTAAGTGATCAGTATGTCCTAAAATGTGAGGAAGCATGCAGTATTTTTTTTTTGTGTAAAATTTCATATAAATTCATGTGTGTAGTCTGTTGCATGCTACTAACTTTCCACATAACTCCTAAGGTTGTTATTTTCTGAAAGAGCTTTTGATACCTGCTATAACTGAACAGATAAATTCTTGACTGTTTCTGCTCTGCTGGTATCCTGCTGTTACTCTGTGTACTAGCCTGTAAAAGAGCATAACTAACTATTAAGGAAGTGGGTAACTAACCATTATAAATAATTGCTTAATTCTGAAAAGCCTGTGTTTCCATGTTGAAGAAATTTATTGTAAGAAAAGTTGTATGAAACATCTGAAATTGTATTCTGCTAGCTGGTTCTAAAATTAAGCTAAAGGAAGATATGGTATATCAGTACTACATATTGTACTGAACATTAGCTTCTATTTAACTTTGCTATTTTTTGTTCATTTAATAAACTAATATTAGAATGCTGAGACAATCCTGTCAGTGTTCCCCTCATACTAATACTGAAGTTTTCTTGTACCCTCTTACCTAAAATAGAAGAATGGAGATCTCGGGGAAGAGGAGGAGACAGCAGAGAGAACAAGCTCACTTCAAGCTATTCACTAGTCAGTCATTAAAAAGCATTAATGTCTGACAGAGCAGTTGCTCATTATTCAAATGAAGACTGGAAATGTAGCCAAGATGAGCTATGAATGTTTCCCACTGGCTTCAGTAATGTTTTCAGCTTCACGAATGATCATTCATACTTTCTTGTGAAAGAAGAGGGAGACAGTAATAAATATAACTCAAAAACGTACTATTTCCTCTTTTAGAGGGATGTTATTCCTGCCTCTGCAATGGTCCTTTAGTTATACTTTATGTTCCATGCCTGTCTTTACATCAGTACTTCTTTGGTATGTAACAATTGTTTGGTGGTTTTTGATACATCAAGATTCTTTGATTAATGTAGGTTTAATTTTTTTCCTCAGGTACTCTCAGTTCCACAGCAAGTGGTGTCTACTCTTCTGCAATCTGCAGTTTTAATGTCTTTATACATCACTGTAATATGAAACAGACAAGGGAAATAATAAATCATAAAACCATGGGTTAGAATAATAACTGGTGGGAGGTATTTGGGAAATCTGAGTGTGGACAAAATGCTGATGTATAAAAAGACTTTCATCAAGATAGTAATTATAGTAAAGGTTGTGGGCTTACGAGATTCTTTAATGCAAAAGCATATTTTTAAAAATATGGAGGTGGAAGAGGGATCATTGGGTGGGAGCTCCAGAAATCCATTGTGCAGAAGGAGCAGCTGTTTGGTGGTCAATGGTGGTTTCCCTGTGAGAATTGTTGAGATGATGGCAGTGTTCTCTGTGTGCTGCAGTGGGAAGGATACTTAGAGAGGAGATGTAAAAGAAAGCAGCCTGTCTTACACTGCTAGGATTTGGCCTCTGTTTCATAAATATACAATAAGTCATGCATAATAAAGGCCAGCATTGTATTAGTAGCAGTTCTGCTGCTAGTCCTTTCCATACAGGGGCATTTCTTTTCTGTGTAGAAATGGCAGATGATTGAGAGTGGCAGTTCTCTGTGCATAGATGTGGAAATTCCCTTTAGGGGAGAAAACATCCTTAGGAACAGCCTCTCTTGAAGGCATGAGGGAGGGACTTGCAGGTGTTTCTTCTGTAGCATTGCTTTTATTGTCATTTAAAACCAATAACAACCTTGGGGTTTATTTTGTGAGAAATGTTAAGGCACTCCCTGTTCTCTCCTTTTATTTCCTGGTGGCTTGCAGAACAGCTTTGCTTCTGTTCAGAAATGGTCTCTAGCCTGCAGGGGCTGGCATGATGTCAGCTTTCGGTGTGAGGTCATCTTACAGAACCCTGGAACCCTGCACTCCTTTTTGGGTGTTGATGAAGTCCAGACCAAGATGGTCTGATCAGGGGCCTGACCAGCAGAAGTGAGCAAATTGCCGCAAAATCCCTCTCTAAATTGTTGCATGAAGGAGGATTAGGATTGCAAGTTGGAGGGAAAGTGCATGTTCTCCCATTAATCACTGTTCTGTCCTTTTGGATCTGAGTGGTCTTGTTGCAGAACGCTGTAAAAACGTGGAGTTTATGTGGGGAACAAAATGTGGTTTTTGGATGAAGGTTGAGAAACTGCTCTGTAGTTTTCCTCTGTATTTTTGAATCAGCTGTAGTGCCAATTTCCTCATTCTTGGTGATTGCATATTGACAAACCTCTATAAAGCAGGATGTCACAATGGCTCTTCATTTCCATTTTGGTTCTTCCTCCCTTGGGACAGCATATTGTTTTCTGCTTCCTATTGAGAAAACTGTATTCCATAGAAGAAATTTTAAAAAAAGAAAAACACAAATATTTTTGTGTTATTTTCCTGGTGAGGCTCCAGTAAACACTTATTTCTGTGGCAACACTTGTGCTAATTATGATCGTTCAGGAAGAATTGCTTCGTCAAGGACATCTGTAGTGCAAGGAGCTGGTCAGTCTCAGGTTGTCATGGGTGTGGGGGTACCCCTCTCTGAAAGATACCTCCTGTACAGCCCTGTAATGAAAAGTCAAAAATTGAGTTATCTTTTTTTTTAATATTTTGGTTTTTTTCAACAGTAATTTTTCAGAAACAGTTTTTAAACATTTGGTGTTGCCAATGTTTCTGATTAAAATTTGTAAGTATTTGTAGCACTCAAAGGTTTCTCAGGTTATTAACTTATGAGAAATGGCTCATTAAAATAGATTAACATTTAGTCTTCTGCCTTTCACACCTTTGGGGAAGGGTGGGGGAAAGATCCCATTTGTATTTTTGTTCTAAAATGCTAAAAATTAATGCTATTCAGAGTGGTGATGTTCAGAGACCAATTTCTGTAGTGTATGGAAGTTAAACACTGCTATTTAGTGTTAAGCATCACTGGATATAATGTTTTTAATTCTAATCTTGAGATGGTGTAACATTATGATAAAAAGCAATAAACTAGACCTGTATTTTTTTATGAGCATCTCTTATATTCCTGTGAAGTAATTTTAATTTCTTACTGCTGGAAACATTTAATTATTAAGTGCTTGACAAATTTTTCATAGCACTATGAAGTAATATCACTTTGCATGATATGTACTGGTTTTACTAGTGGTTTTAGCTTTTCATAGCTTTTACATGCAACCACTTAGCTTTTCATAGTTGGAAGATCTGCAGTATGTACATTTGTTGTGAAGCACTGTGTGACTCGGGGGAGTTGTATCCGAGAAGTTCTGCTTCTAAAATTCAGTTCATCTGGAAGCTGAGCCATGCAGCACTTGCCACCTGCTGCAGCTCAGTTTGGTCGAGGAATTTTTTTATTGTCGCATTCAAATATTGTCAGAATGAATGTTATTTGTCCAAACCTCTTGCTGGGACTTCAGACATCCATGAGCAGGTTCGGCACAGTGCTGAGGGACCTGGCTCAGTGGTGGATGTAGTTTGGACTCAATCAGTGATCTTAAAGGACTTTTCCAACCTAAAATACTCTATAAAAGAGGATTTTCCCCAGTCTGAGTAAAACATGCTGGTATTTTTTACTATTATCCCTTCTTAGGAAACAGAACATATGTCTGTCTTCACCCTTCCTCTTTCCCAAAAGTCTTCTTCCTGTGAAAGTGCACAGGATGCAATTACTGGAAGTGTGTGTGGGGGGCTCTCTTGTCAAAATACGTTTTCACATGGAGATGATTCTTTTTACAGCTGTATGTTTTAAGTAACTGTTGAATGTTGATTTAATGTTGTTGGAAGTGTAAATCTGAAGGAAGAAAAAAGACAAAATACATTAATTTGTGTTACGGTACAGAACTTAGTTTTGTTTGTAATTTGGTTGTGTATTACAGCTTAAAGATTGACCAGATTAGAAGTTTAAACTGTGTTAAATTTTAAAACAAACGTATTTATACTCCACTCATTTATTTATACTTTATTTACTAAAAGGAGCTGTAACCAAGTTATATCTCAATGAAACAAGGTTCACTTATGAATTATTGATGAATATATTGTACTGGCAATGAAGTAGTACTTCATGTGGTATATTGGTAGTGTCACAGAATTGCTGGAGATGTTAACGATGCTTCTGTAGAATCCCTGATACTCTTCTGTACATTCTCCTTGATGAGTTTATGCCACCACTCAGTCCTCTGCTTGTCACCCTCCCGCAGAGCTCAGGCTGTGCAGGCTGCTGCAGAGGCGTGGAAGGACTGGGAGTAATTCACATTTTGTTGTCATTAATAAAGCACCAGATGAGAAAATGATCATGAATTGTAGAGGCAGTTGTGCTCATACGGAGGATCCTGCACCGTAGAGATGAGGCAAAGCAAGGCAGAAAAACCAGTGTCTAGTGCTGTGACTCTGAAGCTCCCACTGCAGCATAAAATCTCGTAAATCCACTGTACCTCTTCTGTCACTACTGTCGATAAATCCCTCTATAGCAAGGACACAAATTGTATGTTGGCGTGGGGGTTTTGGTGTGTTGGTTTTTGTTTTGCTTTTTTTTTTAAACTGGAAAGCAAATCACTTCACTTGCAAGTATATGTAGAACTTTTAATAAACAACTGACCAACGTTTTCTGGTTTGGGTTATTAAAAATGTGGTGTGATATATGATACAATTTTTTCTGCATTTTTTTAACATATCACATATGGGAATACTAGTTATTTGAATAATTTTTTAAAAAATTTCATTGATCAACAACATGTTGTCAGTCTTTTTTAAGCACTTTATTAAAAAAGAACCCAAACTGTAAAAATCAGAAAATCAGACTCTGAGATGAATTGAGCCGACTTTTTCAATTGTTGATTTTTTGAAAAAGACTGGTTTGAGAAAGGTAGTTTACAAACTGCTCAGGCAAGAATGAGTCTTCAGTGGTGATTATGTGTGCAGGATAGAGTGCTAAATCCTAGAAAGCAGTGACGTGGTGGTAGCTGATCAGCCGATAATAAATGCTTTTTGTGACACTGGCTAAGCTGGCTGATACTCCTGCTGAGGTTTGTCCAGGATGTGGCTGCTCCTTGACTTTTATGGGACATTATTAGAATAAGAACTAGTTTGGTATATTGCAGTAATGTCAACACTCATCATTTTAAAAAATGCCCAAGAAAGTGCTCAGTTTGCAGTTAGGAAGAGTGTGCCCCTGCTGAGAACCTGTAGAAGCCCAGGCTATTTCTCAGTCTTGCTCTTCCTACCTTTCTTTTTCCCCTTTAAAAAAACCAGTCAAACAAATTGAACCCCAACAGCCCAAAATCTATGCAGTGGGTGTGTCAGATTTCATAGTTACCTACCAGAAAGAAGGATGTCTGAAACTAGAGTCCCTTAATGCATCTACCTGCAGATGACTTTTACCTCTGATCGCCTTCTGGCCATTGGAACTTAAACTGGAAGCAAAGCATGAATTTTAATGAGCTGTTGAGTTTATTGAATTACAGAATGGTTGAGTTTGCTAGGGGCCTCTGGAGGTCATCTTGCCTGACCCCTTTTGTGAAGGGGATTGTCTAGGACCATGTCCAGATGGCTTTTAAGTATCCTAAAGAGTAGAGACTCCAGAGCCTCTCTGGGCAATTTATGCCAGTGCATAGTCATCCTCACAGTAAGAAAGTGTTTCATCATGCGCAGGTGGACCCTTTCTGGGTCTGAGTTTGTGTGCATTGGCTCTTGTCCTGTCTCTGCACGCTGGTGAGGAGAAACAGCCTCCATTGTCCTTCGGTGCCCTTCAGGTATTGATAAGAGGTCCTCTGAGTCTTATCTTCTCTAGGCTAACAGTCCCAGCTCTTGCAGCTTCTCGTTACACAAGAGATGCTCCAGTTCCCTCACTGTCTTTATGGCCCTTTGCTGGGCTCTGAGAGAGTCTCTCCGTGAGTCTCTTGTACTGGGGAGCCTGGAACTGGACATGGAGCTCCTCCAGGCATGGCCTTACCAGGACTGAGTTAGAAGGGAAGGACCTCCTCGCTCAACATGGCAATGTTCCATCAAAAGCTGACCAGGATACCCTGGAACCATCATGCTTTGCCTAGCAAAAGCACATACAAATATGCTTATGCCCTGAGTTAAATGTGGATGTGTGAGATTAAGCTCTGAATCAGCTTGAAGTGACACTTGATTGAAATTCTTGTGCTCTTTTATTCAGATCAAATCAGATGACAGCACAACCTATTGCAGTTTTGTCTTATGTAAAAACACAGTATGTTTCATCATTCAAATCAGTAATGTCAGCAGGAATTGGTAATGAAATGTGAAGTGACCTGTGTAAGGAACTGTGGGCTTTTATATGCCTCTTTTACCTGTAGGATGCTGTTCTTAAATTCTACCTAGATACCTATAATTACACAATCCTGAACTCAGGCTGACCTGGCAGGTACAGCTGTGTGACATGCCTGCTAGGTGTATGAAACACCAGGCCCTCTCCATGTTGCTGGTTGTTTCTGCTGAGCCTCAGACCTCCTGTTCCATATTTTTCTTCTAAATTGCTGTTTTGTAGAAGTAATTCAGTTATAGCTGTTTCATACTGTCTGTCACATGAGCTACACCTGACTGTGAGAGTGACTCCAATCTGTTTTGTCTGAGCCTAAACAGCTAAGAGGCGAAAGGAAAAGCTTCTTATGCTGTGTCTTATCCGTAACTGCCCACATTACTTCTTCCTTTCTGTTGTAGTCCAAACTTAAGCAGACGAGCTGCACATCACTGTGATAAAGAGGCTCGGACCAGCCCTTTTTTCCTTGGCATTGACACAGATTGGAAGTGCTGCCCCTGCCACTGGTCAGTGATAGGTTTGTTGTGTGCTGCGGTTTGGGAGTGAAACCTTGCTCTGCCCTCTCAGTTTTTTAAACTTTTTTACCCTTCCATCATAATGTGTTCTGAAATGGTGGCAGCTGTGCAAGTACTGGCTTGAGACTGAGCATGCGTGTATGCCCCGAAAACAAACAATTGTGTCTTCCCCTTCTATGTAATTCCCTTATCTGAGTTGGGAGCTGCACTGAAGCTAAGAGGATCCAGTAATCCAATTAGTCTATCAGAGAAGGGCACTAGAGTTAGAACAGTTGGTTCGTGATTACTCTGTTCTGATGTTGCCATTACTTGCATGATTATTTTTGTGGCTGCATAACTATGTACCTTAATGAGCTGTGGTCTTGAATTTTGGTTTGATTTGAGTTTGTTATGATACAGTGGCAAAGGTGGTGGATGATAAATTCCCCAAGAAAATGTGTATTTAATGAAAAGCAAGTGTTGCTGTTCTTAGAGTTCCTGTGTAATTTTTACATACTGATTAGACTGAAATTTCTTGCAACATATCTGAGATCAGTTTGTCAGTGTAATGACCAGTCGCTTGTATTGGGCACAACTTTGGTTTCTGTGTACATACATGTACACACACATACACAGTTTTCTCTCTGTAGATTGCTGCTCACTGCCCCATTTGTCAGAGACTTACAGCAGAGTACAAGCAGAAAATATGCAGATGACTGGGAAAATGTAATTTTGTGTTACCATGGTTTGGCAAGAATTTGAAGCAAATGATAATGCTGTTGACTCAGGGTTGGGTTTTTTTTAATTCCAAGAAAAGGTAACTATATTGTTCATTCTGGAATAATTTGTCTAAAATTATAGGAAAGTGTCTTAATTCACTGAGTGCACCTGTTAATTGAATTTTTATTCAGGTGCACTTAAATCCTTAGCAGTGCTTGAGTTTTAGATTTTTATAAATGCTTTGAGCTGCATTACACCATTTTGGTTGCACTGAAGTTCAGATATCTTTGTTCTCTTTTGTGTACAAGTTAGATTTGCTTAAGTATCTGTCATAGCGGAAGATGTGAGCATTCAATTGTATAAATTTGTTGCCTCTCTTTGAAAATTATGGCTGAATATGAGCCATATTTTGCTTATAAGTAATGTAGGGTGCTAGTAAATTATATTAGTTATGGATGTGATAGTCAATATTTGATTTCTCAAGATAGCTTTTACATCCTGATATTGCATTATTTAAAGACACTGTCAGCCTCAGTAGGACTTTATACTGAGCCTGCCAAGCAGCTGCCAAGTGCAGATAGCCAACATTTACATTCAGTGTTGTGTGATGGTAGCTGTGACATGATTCCAATTAAAAGCTTGGTCTGCACACTGCAGATGTCTTCTGAATATTAATGTGCACTACAGACAGAGCAGATGGAATCTCTCTAAAATACAATGCAGTGAATGTAAAATTAAGGTTGTATTTCTGGTGAAAACTAATAGGCAGTCAAAAATTTTCTTTTCTCTTTGTTTTTCATTGCTAATCCACAAGAATATCTGTGCACCATCATCATCATCTTTCTTTACTTACAGGAGGAAATCAACTCTTCATTATGCATTCAGATAAAAATACAGCATTATGCTGTATTGAAGTTTTCTCAAATGCCAGATGTACCTAGAAAAATATTAGGAACACGCAACATTTGCTGTGACTGAAAATATGCCTCTGCCTAGAGGACAGATGATAGTTCAAATGTAGGATGTCTCTGAGTTATTTCAGGAGTTGCTCGTTGGAAAAGGCTGAGTAGAAGTGTCTGTAAGTGTGTGTATTTAACTGGGATTTGGAGGTGTTCTGTGTGGTGTATTAGGAAAAGTCCATTGTGCACAGACCAAAACTGGGGAATGTAAAGAGTGACAAGAACATCAGTGGTGCACTGCACCCCCAAAATTAACTGCAGAAGAGAGCAGCAATCCAGTTGAGGGGAAAGTGTGTGGATTAGTTACTGAAGTATTTACCTTGCTTCCATGGCAGTCCATGAGACAGGGAGTAAAGCCTTGGTGGTTGGGATAGGGTAGAGGCCTTAAAAATGCACAGGGTAAGTGTGGTATCGAAACCGAAAGTAGAAGGGCTTCTGTGGTACTGGGAATTGCAACTCTCCTCTTTGCAGCTGCGTTTGTCTTTTCTCTGGGGCAGAATGGAGGGATGTGAGCCGCGGGAAGAGGTTATAGAAAAGGCAGTGACAGGAGGTGTGAAATACATGGATCCAGTGCTTTGCTTCACTTGTGCCATTACTATAGCTGTGACATGCTTGTGTTCCACTCTACAAACTTAATTTTACAGCTGCTTATACCTGAGGCTGTGTAAACACTAAAGCCAGTGCCAATGATAGCATTTTCCACTTAATTCCTATTACTTTATGAAGATTTCCCCCTAGATCTGTGTTTGGATTATTTTTGTCTATTGTAGTTATATTGCCTGACTAATAGTTCTCTCAAAGTTACTGGCCAGTCTATTAAGAAAATGTTCCTGGCTTCACTGATGGTATTTATTTCGTACATGCCTACTTTCAGAGAAGTTGACTGTGTGCTATTCCTGGAGGCTAATATTAATTTGGTAAGATTGTTTTAAAAATCTAGACCACATTGGGACTGAGAGCAGAGTTACCTTAGGGAGGAGTCTAGGAATTGCCTGGTAAGTCTGAACTGTTGTGAGAGGCTTCCAGTGGGTTGTTGCTCTCATTCATTTTTAAAATGTTTAATGCATTCAGATGTTCAGAATAATGGTGGGACTTTTAATTACGCTTCTGAAAATGGAAAAACAAGTCCCCTTGACTGATTCCAGTGGCAGATCAGGATTGACTGAGACTGTTCTCTTTGTAGCAGTGACATATATACCTTAGACTTGTACTTAGCAGTGGCTCTGTGTTGTAACAGAATGCAAATTTAATAATAGTGAAATGTAGAAAAAATTGTCTCAGGTTTATTGTGGGGTTTTTTGTTTGTTTTTTCTTTCTAGTTTATTCACATTTTTTAGCTTATTCACATGCATTCACCTGTATACAATTCATTATTTTGTGGAAAGAGTTTTACGCAAGAGGCGCAGTTGGAAATTATAAAAATAGACTAACGCGCTAGATATAGTTAAATGACGTTTTTATGACTCATTTAAAAATTATCTCCAGGATTTCCAAGTATGTTTGGTGGAACTCAGCTTTCCAAATAATAAGAAAGAGGTTTAAGTGTTACTAGTTTGCAACACGGAGCAATGACTTTGCACCTTACAGCTAGTCAAAAGATAAAAATCTGGTCAAAAGTCTTTGGGGTTTGATGTGTTAAAAGGTATGAGGATGTGAAGTTAAGTCTTAGAAATCAAAACCGTAGTAAAAACCAGTTGAAATACAGAAAGTGTTGCTTCAAAAGAGCTGTGTTTGTCAGAGTCAAGCATTGCTTTAAACAGCACGTCCAAAGTTTCTAATGAAAACATTTCAGACAAGATTTGTCTTCATTACATTTCAAAAATTGTAACTACCCTGAAGTATCAATTCTTCTGCCTGATCCATGTCTGATCTCTGGTGGGACAGGAGGCAGGTAAAGAAAGAGATGAAGTTTTGAAGCAGGAGTGGTAAGATAGGAAGGAAGAGTTAGGCAAGACGCTTGGAAAATGGAAAGGCTCTCTGTTCTCTGCCACTGCATCTAGACATGGGGGTGAGTTGCCCATGTTTCTTACTGATACGGACATGCCTCGTGGCTCCCTAGATAAGATGCCACTATGTTTTTCTGTATGAAGCATTTATTTTAGGGAGACTTGCAGTTATTTGTCCTTGATGTCATGCTCCTGTTTCTCTATAGTCTCAATCTCATCTTTGGCCCTTCCTGGCTTTTGCATTGTCAAACAATCCCTCTGAAAGTCACATTCAAATATGTTCAGGATATTTGCTTTTTATCATCTGCTTAACTTTGCGTTTGTAAGCTTAACTTTTCTGGTATTACTAATGTGGCTCCTTAGCTTCCCTCTCTCTGAAATGCCTTCCTCTCTAAGAGTGCTCCTAAAGCCCAAGCAAATTTCCCTTTTTCACTTGCTTTACTGTATCCTCCAGTGTCTTGCCTCTTCCAACAATGCTTTGAAGATTTGTCAGCTGCTTCTTAACTCTCCTGGTTCTGTGCAGCATCCTTCCTTCTCTGTGCAGTGCATAGATTTGTCTTTCTAATACTTGAAAACATTGCCAAGTCTTTCATTTCAATGCCTGACAATCTCTGTTGTAATATCAGCGTACAGTTATATCTTTAATCACAGTGAAATGTGTCCTTTTAGCTGAGATTGTACCTCAGCACGGGGAGTTTTTCTAATTTCATGTCTGTGAAGCAAGTGCATGCCTTGTTGCTATCTCTTTGATCTTTGTAATGTAGATTACATTTCATAAAAAATCAACACAAAAAAAAAAGTGCTGTGTTTGGCTTGATCTGAGACATGTCAGCAAGAAATAGGAGAGGGCTGCGTGGGTCATGCCATTGCAATGTCAGATAATGTGAAGTGCTGCTTGATAGGTATTTGCTCTCCTGTATTTAGGCTTCAGTCATGCTGTATTAACTCCTGAATTCTGAGAGCCGGGTTATGGTCCTTTTTTTGCGAGAATTAATATCTGCAGAGAAATGTAATGAAAATAGTACCATGCATGACTGTTCAGATTCAGTTGTGGAAAGAGAATATTGAAATAGTGATATATTGGAAAAAAGTATCTTTGATTTAAAAACAAACAAAACTCTTTAAGGCCTTAGTCAAGAAGTGCCATCATAACCAGAGATTCATCCAGATTCCTTTCGGTTAGTCAAGCAATGATTTCTTTCTTGAATTTATCAATTGTTTAAAGTCTGTCCATTCCGGAGTGCATATTCATTTTTCTTCTGTATTTAAAAACCAAAAAAGAGCGAACCCAAAATAGCACAACAGTTTTAACTTCATAAACATCTTTCTTTCACTGACATAAATGCTTTGCTTGTTGACTCAACTTTTCCCTTCAGAAGTTATTACATTCTATCAGAGGGGTTCTAAAAAGCTTGGAAAGCAAGGGTCAGAAACTCTTCTAAAATGAGGCTTCCAGACAGTGTTTCTTGATTTTGTGTCAGTAATTTTTAAATCCAAATTTAAAAAAATAAATTAAATTGGAGACCAGGATGTGTTGTGACTTTGTTTTTACGTTTTATTCTCTTGCTATTGATGACAGCTGTTTCTCTGTACTGAGAAATTACAAGGTGTCTATGCCTCTATTATTTTTACTGCAGGAGAGAGGAAAAATTGTTTAACAGCAATCTAATTTTTGTTACTGTTTTCCAACTTAATAGACGTAAAAGTCTCTTACAGAAAAGCAAAGACTTATATGTCCAGTCATGGATCATGGTTTCCATTTTTCTGCCTTTTTATTTTTTTTAATGTTCTGTGCTCCCTCTGTTTGTTCTCTGAAAACTCACTTGTTCCCTAGTGTTCCCTGACCTTTTGTCTTCCTCCAAATGTCTGGCATGCCTCAGCTGACACCATCAGGGTCTCTCCTGCCTGTCTCTAGCTGCGTTCTGAGTTTCCATCCTACTCCGGGGGTGGTGGCTGGTAAGAGGAATAGAAGGCAAAACAAAAGGGTGGCTGTAAACCCCTCATCTGTTTCTGTCTGTTTTGCTTTTCTGCAAGAAGCCTTGAGGTGAACTGTTGTGTTCCAGAGCTGCCTCTGAAAAAACTGTAGTAGTTCATAGCCCCACCCATGGTTGCCACCTTATAAAGCAGAGATGTGGAAGGGGTGAGTGAGAATCTGCCACTGTCCAGCAAGGACATCCTGAAGGCCATCATGGATACACAGCTATTACATTAGTAACAGTCACAGGGAACTGTGTTGTTTTACTTACTTGTTGAAAAAAAAAAAAAGTTCAGATTGGTATTTATGGAAGTACAGTTGCATATCTGATGATGAAAGTTTTTCTCTTCTGCTCTAGCATTACTTTTTAATTGCCAGAATCCTAAAAAGCTGGTACTTGAATCTCTAAGTTTTCTCAGAGTTGTGATGGTTCCTATTTATGTAAGTCCATTAACATCTTGGTGTGTAGAAAAACAGTTTGACAGCTGTAGTCTGGCGCTTCCTTATCGTAACTTGATATAACATTCCATAGAGACAGTCATGCCTCAGATTTATACTCCACTCTGCTTCTGGTATTTCAGCTTTAATGGTTTATAGTGTCAACTCATGTGTTGTTTGGATAATCCTAATTGACTTGTTAAATTAGAACAGTTCACATTCTGTTTCTCTTTTTGTCTCTCTTCACATAGGATGATTTTTTGCCATGATTCAATGGGAAAGTACTCTGTAAATCACTGATTTGTGCTACTTTGTTTTAATAAAGCTGGTATTTTGTGCCTATGCTCTTTGAACTCTGAGTACTATACTGAGTTTATGCCCCCTACTATGAGCTTTGTTCCATCTTTCATCAGGAATCTTCCAAAAAATTGTTGATTAGAGTTTACACGAAAGATCTGTATTAAATATTCGTGCACAATAGCTTAACTTAGTATGCTGCTCTAAATTGTATTCAGAATTGCAAACAGTCATGTGGGCATGTTTTTACCCTAGTTGTAATTAGGAAATGTTCGCAGATCTTAGTAAAAAGCAAAATGCTTGTGAAGGAAGAGAAGTTTAAGTTTTCAAGGTATCCAATACATAGCAGTAAAACCTAATACTCATGCCTGGAATGCCAGTCCTTTGTTAGTCCCTGAATTTTTTTTCCTGTGAGGCTGAATTGATCTTTTGAGTTTTATTTGTCTTTTTCTGTAAGAATTTAATGTTCTCAGGATGTGTAAGAAGTGGGTAGCAGTAGCTGGGGGACTGATGGTTATACTTCTGTTCATTTCAGGCTGGTGAGTAGTGTAGAGAAACAGCTTTCCCTGTTATGGTAGTAGTGTACATCCAAAAAAGCCTGATGGTGGTTTTTTACCAGTCACTTTTCAAAGTCACTGACAGAGAAGGGAGCCCACACACTGTAGGAAAAGCATGCTTTTAGGTCTGATTGTAAAGAGTGGTTTTCCTGTCACTTGTTTGGCTTAAATACTGTAATTGTTGGTTTGGTTTGAAAACAGAAAAAACTGTAATATCTGTGTCCATTTTTCACCTCTGGGGGCTGTATTTTACACCTGTTTATTACCATAGTCAGAATCTAGTAAGTTAAGCCTAGTGAGCCACAATCAAGCATCAGATATTTCAAAGTAAATCTCAGTGCCAAAGCAAACTGAAGGATACTGGAGAAATTCCTGTTTTGTCACTTATGGAAAGTATTTTAAAAAAATTTAAAAATCCCAACCTCTGATTTACATCCCTAATTTTTCAAGTGAGAAAACCCAATGAAATGGAGCCACTAACTGCGTGGCACTGCTGTGGTTTGATGTAAGGTACATTTGTGAATTTAAGTAATGGAATGTACAGTATTAATCTATTTATGCAATTTATTAAAATATTACTAAATAAATGTAATAACATATGTTTACTTTGAGGAAGAAAGGCTTTTCAGTCTGAAGCAGCCTGTTAAGTCTTCCTGTCTAGTGCTTACTTCAGTCTTTGCTTTAGGACAGTGTGGAGAACACGCACATGTTGAGCAGACATCCGTGATTTTTCTTCAGCAGTGGAGTAGAATCATTGTCCTGAGTCAGTTCTGGCAAAACTGTGGAATGCACAGCTTGATCTGCCTTTCCACTGCCAGAATCACTTGCCTTTGGCTGCCAGAGAGGAAATTGGGCCGTTTTGCTCTCTTCTGGTACAATGGTTTAATTTACCTCAGTTTTTGTTGTGTTTACCCAATTACTGTGTCTTGGTTCCCATGAGCCAAGTAAAAGCAGGAGCTGTGCCAAAGGTATGAGACATTTTGAACTTGAATATTGCTGCACCTGAGGTTTTGACATGATGGAGAGTTTACAATGCAATCATCTCACAGCAAAATCTTTTAATCTCATTATAGTTTCTGCAATTAACGTATAATAACATTCATGTCATTACCAAAGACATAGCCCATTGTTCAGACTGAGCTGTGGCCCACTGGTGTGCGGGGGGGAGTTCTAACGAGGTAAAAAAAAAAAAATAATTGTTTCCTGTTTCAAAGCAGCAATTTAATCTTATTTTTGTAGATCCCAGGTCACTGAGTAGTACCAGGTTGGTGTGCTGGATTTGCTGGATTCTTGTCGCAGTAAAGGCAGAGTTGAGCTCTGATGGCTGTGCTGGTGTTAGAGGTTGTTATTGGTGTGTCCATCACTTTTGCTTTAAATTAGCTTTCCTTTAGTGCTCAGTCTAGGAAATAGGCTGTGTTAACAGTAAATATATTATTCCCTTCTGCCCTATCTAATTTTTTGTGGGACCTTCAGGAGTTGTTTCTGTTAGCAGTGCTCAATGCCAGGCTTTCCTCCACGTACTTCTAATGGCAAAACACATGGATGTCATTGGAGTGGCTATACTGACTGTGCAATACTGAAAATAGTCATAAGCAAAGAGAGTTTTTCATTGGTAAGCCAGAAGGAAAAAAACCCCACTAATCTTCTCTACTAGGAAATGTCAGATTTTATCTCTTTAGCATAAAAATAGTCATCTGACAACATATAAAAGTGAATCTGGAATTTTATACATGTTCAAACTGTCACTGGTGTAAGAGATGCAAACTATCATTTTAATCTTAAAAGCTTTGTGGAGGCAGAATAATAGTACTCTCTTAACTGCCCTTAAAAGGTTATGTGTTTTTCTCATTTTTAACACTGGAAAACTTGATGCAGTTTTGATGACACTGTACCCTGCTATGGGATAAAATAATCAAGATTCTAAAAGAAGCCGCAGTGGTTGAAAAGTGGATTTTTTTTTTTTTTTTCCTATGTTACCCAAAGTATGTCAGAGTGTTCTGTAGTATATTAATTCTGTTCAAAGACATGAAAATATTATTCCTAAACATGAGTAAGAAATGGGTGTAGAAGTTACAAGGTGGAGAAGAAATTCTCTGTGTGTGAGATAGGAAATATATTATTTCAGGCTCTAATGGTGTTGATTTAAGGTATCTGAATCCATACACGATACTAGTTAAACATTTACTTAAAACTATTATGACTTTGGTGAGGTGCTTGTACAGCAAACATATCAAATTATGTTTTGAATTTAGTATTTTCTTTTGTAATAAATCACTTTGTAGTGGAAACTGAACTAATTGCTTTTGGTCCTCTCATTCTTTTACATGCTTAGAATTGGTAAGCATTTGACTGTGTCTCTGAACAAAAGTAGTGAGTTTTCCTGTTTCTTCAGATCCAAATTTGCCAATTTTGAATAGTTAGTGAAAGCAGAGATGATAGTGATTATATTGTTGTAGGGCAAATTACTGTCCAGAGCAGTTTTGGGCCACTATTGGTGACCACAGGCAGACTCACGAGAAAAAGTTAAAAACAGGGCAAAATGTATGAACGCTTTCAGTTCAGAAAGTTGCACTAATTTGCTTAATAAACCTGTAAGGATCTGTATTCCTAATGCCTCTTTGCCCTTAAGGTGAGATAAACTTCTCGCATCCATGGTGTCCTTTGGCAAGTGAGATACATTCTGCCCTTATTTGCAGGAAGGGTTGATGCTGTCAAAATTTGCTTAAAGGTTTGAAGATAAAGTTGCTTGAATTCTCAGGTTTATTATTCAGTGTTTTTGAACATCTTCAAGCTTGATGTATGAAACACTGCGTCAGTGTTATTTTTATAAGGATTATGTCATATTACAGAAGTTTAGATCTAGATCTAAATTGTAAAATTCAGAATAATCTTACTTTTAATCCTGAGCTGCTTTTGAGGTTGAGCATTGTCTCCCTGTTGATAGATTTGGCTGAAAACTCAAAGGAATTAGCCAGGTTATTCCTTTCCCCCCCAAGCTCTTCTGATTTCCTTTATTATTACAGAAAAACATGCAATAATAATTTTGATCTTATTTTGCTGATATTATTCTCAGATTTGTGTTTTCATATAGATGCAGGGTGGTTGTAAATCCTCCAAAGAAGCTGAGTTCTTGTGTCTTTGCTAAGAGAGCATCAGTTTCTAATGAACGATGGAGTCATTAGGATTTTAGTAGCATGTGTTTATTAAATCTGGCTCTGTGATGCATGTGCTTTGATGGGGTATAAAGGCTCCTCTAATTCTTAAATATTTAAAGAATGGAATAGAAAGGTTACCAGTTGTAGCAGGAAAAATAGAATTACCTGTTGAAGGGAAGTGGGAAAACATGAACCGCTTGGACTAAAATGACGTTGGTTGTTAGAGGTGAAGGAGAGCGGAATGCTTTGATTTTGTTCTGGGTGAAGCTTTGCAGGTTGATTGATTGTTTTGAGACTGAAGCAGCTCTCAAAGACGGTACCTTGGTTACTGTGAAAGGGGGAAAAGGTGCTGTTTGCTGAAGGTTGGCTTAATGTCAGAATGTGTGAGTGGTGGAAGTCAGGCAGTTCATCCCAATCTAAAGTTCAAGGACCGTGTCTAGCTGCAGCATGAACAAAGAAGTGATGGATCCTCCATTCTCAGACTTTTCCAATTTCAGCATGTGCCCTTGCGGGAGACAGCCTTGGTCAGGGATGGATGGCTGGAGTTTCTGTGGGAGCTCTGCCTTGGCAGTTCCGCTGCCTGTGCTGCGTGGGAGCACAGAATGGGCTGGCAAGAAGTTCTTTGGCTTTTGAGCCACGTTAAGTAGGTACAGCTGACCGAATGTGCTGGAATGCTTTGCAGTAATGCTAAGTAAGTGAGGCTGGGAATTGATGATAGGTTAGGATTGGATAATCTGGGTAAAGGCATATTTTTTCAGAATTAGGTAAAAAAACAAAATAAACCAACCCATCCATCGTAGCATATAATGGTCTTCAGGAAAGTAAAGTTTGATTTTAAATAAACACTTGCTGGCTGGCAGGTAAATACATTAAAGCTTTATACTGAAGCATTTATTTTAAAGACATTTGTATGGGATTTGTGTACTAAAGTATGTAATGACTATTGAATTAATTGATTATACTTTGTAATAATAAATACAAATGTGCAATTTTGACAGATTTTTCCTTTTTTTCCCAGCTCCAGTTGTGAACCGATACAACAGAAGAGTATCAGGTATGGTTTCTTTTTAAGAGTTTATAGTATCTGAAATAGTTTTGAAATGTGTATCTGACTAAAGGAATTACATTAAAAATGACCATATTCCTATTGCCTTATTTCTCATAATTCTTGCATTATTTTCATTTGAAATGAGAATTGTTTCTTAATTCACTGTAGATGCCAATGGGCAACACATTTATAGTAGTTAGAAAATAGAAATATGAGGAGGTGCTCCCTTTTTGTGTTGTTTTAGTCCCTTGCTTGTGCAACTGATACTTAAAGTTGTTGAATTAGTGGCTGTCCACTTGTTCTAGAGACACAGATTGTACTTTTTAAATTTTTTTTTTCTATCTCAACCAATATGAAATACTTTAATGAGAAGCTGTTATTCCCAAAAATTTCCTTTAGAAGTTTATTTTGAAGGAGTAGCACATGAACAAAATGTTATGGGTAGATGAGAAGGTATTGCATTATTTTTTCATTTGAGGTGCAGTGTGAATTGCTTTGCCTGTGGTCCTTTTTTTGTCTTCAGACATTTTACTAACATTTAGCTGGTCTAGAAAGTTGTGGTTCTGATTTGACAATATCTTTATGAAAATGCCAATGTATTCAGTGTTTTCTCTCTAGTTTTGAGTTCAAGTCTATTCAGTTCGTAATTTGTGTAGATGATCTGACACATTCTTGGGTATGTTAGTTATGGTGGGGCATTGTTAATAATATATATATGTGGTACATAAATAAATATAAGATAAATAAATGTTTATGTGCAAAATGTCCTTATACTCATGCAGTTCAGTTGCTTTACTACTGGTTGCTTGGATATGATTAAGGGTATGATTGTGTATTTATGCCACTACCAACAAATAACTGAGTATAATGAGAATTTCATCACTCTTAAAAATTGACAGTGCTGGTACTTTTGAGATATGATTACATGAGAAATCTAGGCAGGACAAAATTGTATCTCAAATGATGGAGTTTGATAGTCTGATAGTAAATATTGAAAGTCATATATTGTATCTTAATCTGGAGAGGCCCAAGACACTTCAGTTTCTCTGCTAATTAAACTAATCCATCCTGGAACCTGCTGATGGAGAAAAATCTTACAAATGAGGAGTGAATACACTTCAGATTTAAATTTAAATAAAAGCTGAATTATTCCCACAGTTAAAAAATTGAGCCTTAATCAGAAAGTATCTGTAATCTTTTTGACTTTACAATACTAAAATGCAGTGTTGGTGCTCATACAGTACTGAGCTGCTCTAAGTTAAAAAACAGGTTTTGTCATTTAGGGGGTCTAAAGGTTAATGTGAACAACTAAAAGGCAAATGTAAAACTGAATTGCTAACTTGTGCAATTAGATTAAGGAGGACTGTTTAGTTGCTTAATAATGCTGCTGCTTCAGGAAGAGCTAGAATAATTCAGAGTTTACAGTTCATATTAGAATTGTCATGGAGACAAACAATAACAGAATATGTGTATATTACTACTGTGTGTTAAATACTTTCCACAGTAAAAAAAAATATCTCCAGTTTCTCTCTGTATACGCTGCACAGGTCACGATCAGCGTGGGATTTGTTAAAATGCAAAGGCAATGCAAACAGCATCCATGTGTATATAAAGAGATGCAGTTTTCCTTCTCTTGGCAGGAAAAGTAGAGAAACTGCTGGTTTGGGGTGGGGGGAGTTGTTTGGGGGGTGGTTTTTTGCACTCCATACCTGCTGTGTCTGCCAAGACCCCCACAAGAATGAGATGGGCTGGGTTACCGAGCTCAGTCCTCTGCCATCATAGGCAACCACATTTTATGGTCCCTTGCATAAAATGAGTGACTGACTTGCTGGTTTTGTTGCTGTGAATTTGATTTCACTTGAATGGTAGATGTATTAGGTTCTACACAAGTTTGCATTCTGGAATTTTTGTAAGGCAGCTTTCGTCTTTATAAACCAACAAATAACATCAAACCCCAGACCAATGTTGCCTTAGGATTACTCAGCGTAGCAGCTAAATGTTTCTGAGTTTAAATAATAAAGTAAAGCAGAACAAACCACGGAGAAGAAAAGCTGGCACATAACTCTATTTGTAATTGCATTTAGTGTATTCCTTTCTGGTCTTCTCTTCAGAGGAGCTTTCTGCTTGTCCATGTTTGAACTTTGTCAGTCCAACTAGTATTTTTGTGTTTCCAGTGCTGTGTGCATTTGTAAGGGGAGTGAAGAGCAGAGCTCATTTGCTTGCTCCTATCGACATTCGCATGCACAAAATTGTAGATTTACAGAGAAGAATTTGAAAGCTAACATCAGATGTATTGAACAAAAATTCAAGCAAAAATTCTTGAATTGTTCTTTCTAAGTAGTTGACTGCCTAGGGAATTACAGTGTTGTCCTCATGGTTCATTAGGTCAAAAATAAAAGAAAAAATATCATTTTAATTAAAGGAAAAGTTGATAAAGTAATTGTCTATATTATACATACAGTTTAGGTCAGGCTAATGTAAACCATTCAACTGGAAATATGTTCTTGGAGGCTAACAAGATAATGTTTATTATTCTTTCTTACACATAGCAGTTAGAGAATATCTTTTAAGCTGCTTTATTAATTTATTAATATTAAACTTGGAGTGTTTTCTACTGGTCAGTTGTGATTAGTTGCCTGCAGATAACAGGATGATCATGATTCCCTTGGTGCGCTGTTGCAAATTCTAGAAATACATAAACCCACAGAATAAATCTGTTCTAATAATTACTAAATTTTCATTTGGGTGTTTATTTCTAGTTATGAAACATCTAAACTACTACATCTAAATACTGCCAATGTTGTAAATATTTAGCTGTCATTCTTTAAAACTTACTCAAAATGAGCTGTGCAGGAGGGTCATCCTGCAAGAGGAGAACTTATCTAATCGTGTTCACATAATTATTTATAGAAGTGCAGACTGGTAAAGTAGTGTTCTCATGAAGAGAAACATCCTTTTACATGGAGTGCTTGGAGGAAGGAGGAGAAGTGAGAGCTTGATGTTTCCCTAGAAATGAATCTAGTGAATAGCTGGCTCATGTGTGGCACGTTTGGCCGTGTAACATGTTGAGATCCATGGTGCACACACAAAGAGTCGATCAACTCTAATTTGTGTCTGAGCTGGTGGCTGAGTTGATTAAAATAATCCTGTCTGCAAAATCATAAGCTATACCTGTGTAGAAACTGAAATGGAAAAAAACACCTCACTAATTTGAAAACATCCTAGCTCTAGGATGCCATAGGCTGTGGTGTAATTTCAGTGCTAATTACCCAGTAGAGCAATTGTCTTGCTGCTGCTCTAAGTGAATTAGCAAAGCCTGAGCCTTCTGCCAGTGTAACCTGTGTTACATGGATTGCTGACTGACTCCCTCTGCCCAGGCTTGGATTGAATGGCCTGAAACCCTTACAGATTCCTTCCTCCCAAGAATTGGACTGGGTTGAAATTCATACTTGCTTCATTACATTCCTGGATCTTCCTCCAAGCATAGGGGCTCCTGACAAACTTAGTTATGTTAGTCACTTCATTTTCTGTAACGAAAGGCTGCAGAGCGTGCCAGTAACCCTGCCCTGGGCTGGGGACTGACTGCGTGATGCAGAGAGGTGGCAGAAATCAGTGACAGCTCCTTTCTCAATTATATCAAAACTGTTCCAAAACTGAGGAAGAGGGCATTGATATTTGTCCCACTATAACAACTGGTATGTAATATTGAGGAGAATTTTCTTCCTGGCAGGATATGAATGAAAAGTTAATTGTGTTTTTGTAATGAAGAGTGTGACGCCCACTACAGTCTCACTTGTGCATAGTTTCTCCTCTTTCAGTTTTAGCATATTTCAGAAAAGTTAAGTTTTTTGATAGATTTCTATATTGCCATTTCTAGACACCTTTGATTCATTCTAGAGAACACCCACTCTCCAGCAGACTTGCTGATTTCTTCTTGGGATAGGAAAATCTGACAAAATGACACCCATACCATACACGTGTCACAGAAGGTTTTTATCCTTTTTCTCCAATTATTTCTGTTTATCTGAGTGACATGGTATAATAGATCTCTTTTGCATATGCCTGTACTCCCTCATGAGCCTTCCTTTGGCCTCAGTGGGATGAAATTACAGTTTTCACATTCAACAACTATAAGCAGAATAATTGACCTATATAATCTAGGGAAGCAATATATGATAGTTATTTCCTTAATAGTAACATGACTGTCAGGATCTGTACCTGTTTTCATGTTAATATAAAAAGTAATCAAACGAACAAGACTTGCCTCAGTTGGTCCCTTTGGTGGGGCAGCTTTCGACAGAGACTTGCTGGAGTGAGAAGGATCAAATCTGCTGTTACTGGAGCTGGGAGCTAAAGCCTTCCCGAAGGCTGAATAAAGGTTTCATGTATAGAGGTTAATTTTGTTTGTATGTTACTGAATCCTGTTTTCCTGTGTATAACAAACATTATCATTGTGTGGGACCCTGACAGTTGCCAATTGTCAGTGTCCCCAGCAGATGCCGGGCTCAGAATCAGTACTTTGGATGTTTCTCTTGTCTCTAGCAATCTGATGTGACACTACGGTTTAGTGCTGTGGAGGCTTTTTGTTTTTTTGGTTTTTTTTCTGGTGGTTTTGTTATTGTTGTTTTGGTTTTTGATTTTGTATTTGAGTAATTTTGTGTTTCGAATAATGTGTAAATCAATATTCCCTGACAGTTTCTGGCTTTTTCTTTCCTCATCACATAAGTTTACATAAGAGGCCTTGACTGTTGGTGCTTCCAATTCACTGATTCTTCTCTATTTTGACAATGGTGGGGACTCTTTACCTTGAACTCTTCGTTAGTCCAGTTCCTGCCAAAGATGAGCAATCATCTCATAATATACATATGTTGCTAAAGTCTTGATATTCCTCTGTGCTTTCTAGTGAGATACAGCATTTTCTTCACACCCTGGCAAGTTGAGATGTCAGGATATGATATTACACAGTAAATGTGCTTTTAGCCTTCTAAAATGACAGCTTTAACAAAAAAAATTTTCTAATAAAGCCTTTCTATTAATTATTGCCACACAGCTTGTTAGTATTTGGTAAAAAATACTGTTTTGGGACCTTGTTAAATTAGGACATCTAAATAGTAGCAGTCAAGCAAGAGGCAATACTTCTCTCGGGAGGTTGTTTTGAGTATTTCCTTCTGCAGAATATTGTCTACTACTTCAGTGATAAAACTCATCATTTGAAACCATCAAGGGAGAAAGTAAGTGATGACTGACTTTCTCTGTGCTGTTCTCTTTGCTGTATGTTTGTCTGATTATCAGAGGTTGACTTTAAAATCATGATCTGGTTTCTTCTCTTGAAGCTATTTAATGAATTTCTTTATCGATTATTCACCATCTTATAAAACTGATGGCATAATAACTTCTGCTGAAAGATTGTCAGGCAGGTGATATAAGAGACTTTGAAGTTCAAAAATTCACATTTTTACACAAGGCACAAACCGTTTTCCTGTATCAACAACCTGAAGCTTCTACGATTTTTTGCTAGCCCTAATGATTGCAAAACTGATATCATAACTAGAGTGAAAATAATTCATTTTAAAAAATGTTGATATGAGCAAAAGCCAAGCATGTGGGATGACAGATGAAAGTGGTGATAAATTGTGTGGGTGCTCTCCTGTAAGAAAGTGTCTGAATCATTATTCGTTAAACAAAAAAAGCTTGTTTTCTCTGTTTGCAATATTGGGACTTATTTAAAAATTCCTGGCATGTGATTGACATTCAGTGAATAATACAAAGCTTATTTTTGGAAATTAATAGTCATGACTTCACAATTACTTGGATTTCACAGTGTTGTGAACAATTCTGCAGGATTTTTTTTTAATGATATAAAGAGAAATACAACACTGTGAGCATCCTGACTTAAATTTTAAGTCAGTGCAATACCTGGTCAGAAGAAATCTGATCCAGTCTGCTTAATGCACATAAGTGCTACAGTGGAGTAGAATTAATTAATTTTTAACATTTTTTATTTATTTTTTCTTCATAATAGTTCATGCTTAAAGTGTTGCATAAAAAAAAAAAGTTGTTTGTCCAAAGTCAAATGTTTTAACTGAAATTAGCCCTTATTAATTGGGAGCACATTTTAAAACAATTAATGCAGTGTGGATCAGTTTTTCAAAAGTATTCAGGTAGCAGAATGTGCAAGTGATTAACTTCCATTAATTATTTTACATTAAAGATCATTAAAAAGCCTACATAAAGACTGCTCCATATCTTTACATACATAAATAATTTTGAAAATACCACTCTTCAGCTGATTGTTTAAATAAAATTTAATTCTTCCTTTGATAGGTTGGAATTTAATTTTTCTCTTTTGTGTGATAAAGAAGAGAATTGCTTTTTGTTTTCTTTAGTTTTGAGCTCATGCTGGTTTTTAACATGGGAATTAAAGCCCAAATGAAAATATTCCTACATGGTTTGTTGCACAAGAGAGGAAAGCCAACGCACCAAAGGAAATCTCAAAATGCCTGTCATGTTATGGGCTAAAAAGGCAGTTTTGGTGCAAAACATGGTGCTGTGATGTCTCTTTAGCGATGCTCAGAGTCAGATATTGTTTGCATTTCTCTTGTGAATACATAAGGCTGCACTTCATCACTATTTTAATATAAAGTTTTAGACAAAGTCATAGATGTTATGCTTCTGTATTGATTAGTACACATGCAAGTTTAGGTTGCTGTAACTTCCATTTAAATGTGAAATGGGTTGAATAGTAGAACAGAAAAGTTTGAACAGACCTGATTTAAATATGAAAGGAGGTACTTTCATAAACTTTATTCAGTTCTTTTTAACACCAGAACACCTTGATGAGTCTGTGTGCACCCCAAAATAACAGAAAACTTTATAAGTATACTAAAAAACTCACTATAGGGAATATAATGGCAATATGAAAACTCACTACAGGGGATACTAAAGTAATCTCAGGAACATCCGTGAGCACTTTTATAGGGCTCTCATTTGAAGAGAGACTTGAATCAGGGCCTGACTTTTGCAGGTGGCTTGTGTGGGTACTTGGCTGCCTGAAGCACTTCCCTGATTTGGTGTGTTTTTCCCATGTCTCCAAAATTTGGGAGAGGAAAGAGCATAATCTGCTTAAGATCACTCATCTTCTCCAATGGAAAACCACAAAACTGGTCATTAGTAAAGTACAAAATTCCACCTGATGAAATTCTGCCCAATCTTAGCCTTTTGCCAGACCACTTCAGCTGTGTATTTCCTGCAAAGACAGTCCATTTGTTCAGTGAAACACTGAAGTCCAGAGTTGGCTTATTGTGGAAATGAATGAGTTGCATCATGGTTGGTGCTCACCAGGGCATTGGAATTGCTCAGCAGCCACACAGGAATGGGGTGAGCTGCCAAGTTTTTCATCAAGCAGTTGAACCGTAATTTCCCACATATCCTGCTTTTCCCATGTGCCAGGAAAGGAAGCAGTAGTTTCCAACCACAGGGTTTCACATCACTCCTCTGCACATAATCCTTATGTGTCAAGCCATGCTAATTTTTTTTTGTTCCCTGTTGCTACAGGTAAATAGGTGTTAGTTGTTCTATCCAGGGTAATGTGTTTTTTTAATATATTTGGACATTCTCTAGAAATCTGTAAAAATCCTATCTAGGTTGCTGAACCGTTGATTTCAGAAGTGCCTTTTAACACTTATGCATCCTTTGGTTCTCTGTCATGACAGATGTCAGAAAGATGCGGGTAATCTTCATTACTACACAAAATTTTAGGGCAAGAAGTGCTCACTGCACTTCTCTCAAGATGATGGAGGTTCTTTTAAAATATTATTTGCCTTACTACAGGTTTAGCAATTTATATGGCAGAATTGCAAGTATAACACCAAAAAATGCCTTTTTCTGTAAACTGAAAGAAAATTTCTTACTTCTAGACTAGAAAAACACTTTTCCTGTTTTATTCCTCAGTTAAATTCTCTCTTCTATGTACAGTTTGCAACTAAAAGCCTGTAAACTACAAGCCTTTTTTGGGGGAAGGTATATATTTGAACCATTTCTTGGAACTCGTGCTGTTCTTATGTAAACTGAATGTAAAATGAACATTCTCTGTGCTGTTTCTAACTGAAAATACCACTGTTTCAGGCACATAAACACTATTGGTACTGAATTTCTGGTTTTATCTGCCTTGCTTATGTAACACATTGGGAAATGTGTTAAGATTATGTGATGGGCTAAACCAGAAGATCATTAAAGCAGAAGGTTTACTTCTACAATTGTGAATCTGGGTGCTCTGAAATAGTAGTAGCATCATGTTTTCCAGGAGACCTTTTTTATGGATGACTATCTCATCAGTAAGGCTCTCTTAGAAGGCTTGAACAAGGTCAGCAGCATGTTGATCCATTTCAGTCTTCTGATTTCTGAACTTGCAAGAATAAAGCTTGCTCCATTTGAATTTCCCAGGCTTCACCACATGGAATAATGTGTTAACTCCAAAATACCCTGCTACCTGTTTAGATTTCTATTTCAATGTAGTAAAGGGAATTAGAAACAGAAGTTGCAAATTGTAAATTACTGTTTATTGAAATGGCAGTCTTTTGAGTTTGGTTGTTAACATGTCAGAGCTGTGAACACCCGTGATCAGCCCTGTGGAAAACTTTTGTTAGTCCTCTACCATGATGGAAGTATTTTTGCTGTTTTAATTTTCAAGAAGACTCACCTCTTGCTGGGCTCTCTTACTGTGATTTGAGACATGGGAGCCCAAAGTGCAGGAGCTCCAGTTGTGGCTTAGCTAGCAGGTGATTCTGTGACATCAGGCAATATTTTCCCTTTGCTCCTCCCAAGAGGGAGTCTCCTTGCAGAGGGCTCTACTTTATCACCAGAGTACTTTCATCATAAGTCTTCTGGTAATTGTAAGTTTTCAAATTATCAGAAATTACAGTCTAGGAATTGTAGCCTCATGAGTTTGTTGTTATTTTCCTGCAGCACCTGGCTTCAGTGAGGTGAGACAGTATGGCCCTTCAATGTGTGAGCATGCAGAATGGAAGGATAAGCTAAAACATTCGGTATAACTCATACATAAGGGCATTAAGTAAAAGTTGTGTGTTTATATAATTAAATAGGCAACTACATGAAGCAAATACAATGATAGACAGCTGTTGGTTTAATAAAAAAAAAGAAGGAAATAAAAAGGCAAATGTCATGTTGATCTGGTTTTGCCAAAGAGGTAGGAGAAGTGCTTAGGAGAATTCTGTCATCAGTCCTGCATTGGCACAAGTTTTGTGTTTTAATTGCTCCTGAGTAGGAGGAGGATTTAAATAAAGATATACAGGCTGAGGATTGTCTTCTGAAGTTTTGTTGCAGTTCAGTAAGACCCCCAACAATTTGCCTCTTAGTTTGATAGGGAATGTCTTTCTCTAACAGATTCCTGGAACAGATTCCTGGGATGGTGTGGTGCTGTGTCCCTAAGTCAGTTAACCAGGGGGTGGTTTTCAGGCCAGATCCTGCAGGTTGCAGGAGTTAAACAAAACAAAAAACCAACCGTGATCAAAGCCTACCTAGGAATAATAATTAAGTAGGAATACATTGTATCATGTTGAAAGTGCTTAGTCTTTGTCCTTAAAATCTAGTTGAAGCAGTATTGTCTGCATGTAATGCTTTCATTGTGTGTGTGTAAAGATACGAATCTAAAAGAGGTTGTGATTATTTACTTTCCGTTTATTATTCTAGTTCTTTCATCGTGAAAGTTCTTGTTTGCCCCTAGGGAAATGTAATTTTAAATACTTTGCCAAATCTTTCTGTAGTAGGAAAAAAAATTATTTTAATGACTGTTCTGCTGTAAGGCTTTGTCTCAATTGTTTTACTGTACATCTGATGATAAAGCCTTTTAAAGAAACACTTAAAACCAGATTTTTAAAATCTGTATGAATGTAACAAGAATATTTGAAAACTGCATTATTCAGAATATATAAAACAAATGTACGTATGGAAATAGTTGTCAACCAATTGTCATAATTTTAAATGTCATAATTATGTTGCCTGTACTTACGCATCTTGGGAAAAAAGGTGTCTGTGCATGTAGAGCTGGATTTCCTGCAAAGAAAAAAAACTCCATTATCATAAAAGGTGGCATTTATAATTGATTGTGCAGTGTTCTGAACTCGTTACTGAAAAGTAGTATGAAGTAGGAGTGTGTGACAATGGTGTTACAGTTTTGTCACAAACCATTGTCACCGGAACTGTTGCATTTCTCTTTTGATGGAAAGAGAACAAGCTGGAGAAGTCTGATTTAGATAATGTTATTGGAAAGTACATAATCATGGTGAGAACATGGTTATCAAAGATTTGTAAGGGCAAGGTTAGCAAGCACTGTAACACATCATGCACTTCTCTTGTTTATCCAGTTGTGAACCAGAGTGGGGTCCCTTTGAGCTCTGCCTGGGACCTCAGTGTTGCTGCTCTATTAAAGTAATGGGCATTGAAGAACAGAGGTAATGTGCACATCAGAGAGGGGCATTTTCAAGTGGAGTGTGGGCTGTAAGTAAGGCTTTGGGCAGAGCCAAGTGAACAGTTCAACCTGTTGTGCAGGAGAGCAATAGTGGCTTTTTGCAGAGCTGGGTGAAACAGTGCAGGGTTTTAGGGCCTTACAGGCTTCATCAGCCTCCTAGAGCTCTTTGCCTGACAAAGTGATCTGTGCAGCTTTCCATTTGAGCAGGCTTTGGGATCAAGCATGGAGTGTGCCTGAACCTGTAATCCTGACTGGACAGAGCTGGTTTGGCACAGCCATACTGAGAGCCTTTGTGTCTTTGTAGTTAATCTGTAACACAGAAGAACCTCTGTGAAGAACCAACTTGATTTTATTTTAATTTCCTTTTAACTTCAAATGACATTGGAAGCTGTTTCAAGAACCAGAAATGCATTCTTTTCCTTTCCCCCGAAATGAATTATTTCTAAATATTTCTCCACTGAAAAAATCTTACACTTGATTTGATGTATATGGCCATGCAAGTGGTTGCATGTTTGAGTATTCTGCTTTGGTATTTGGCAAAGGTTTGTGGGGGCGTTGTTTGCTCAAGTTCTGGTCATTGTAAATCATATCTCAGTTACACCTCTGTGAGAATTAAGAATGAAGTCAGGAGGTGGTACTGCTGTGGGCGGTCCTGCTTTTGGAGACTGCTATGTAGCATATAAAGTGAAACACCAGTCTTTGAAGACCCAAGATCTGAATTTTGGGCTGATGCAACAATGTTGGTTTTAACAAAAAATTTACACTTTATTTCAGTCAGTTCTCATTAGGGAATTGAAGGTTGAAACAGTTGATTTTCCTGCACATTAACTGTTCTTTGGGTTTCAGTGTTGCTTTTCTTCCCAACTGTCATAAATGTGAGAACCGTTCAGGTGGTGCAAATGGGTGCAGGTTCTGTTTCCCACTTGCTGGATCGAGGTATGAATCTGTCGTCTGCTTTGACATGGTGAGATCTTTCACTTGAGAAACAAAGTGCAATTTCTAAACCACAAAGTTCTGAGCTAACCAGCAACAGAAGTGAGAGGAAACTTGACGTTGTTTCCCAAGTGCGGAAAATCACGTTTAGCTGTGCCAGCAAAGACCTATGTATAAGTGCTGTTTAAGCTTCCTAATTCATCTGACTGCATCGGTTTGAAGTGCAACTCAGCTGTCAGAGGGAATGACAAGCCACTGGAAGTGGTCACCTTTCCAGCTGGCATAGTGCTCCCAGAAGAGGCTATGCATCTGTCTCTTGAGAGACAGACTTAAAAAATGTTTGAAGCTTTGACAAACTTAGATGCAAAGGACACTGCCTTAAACATCTAAGTTTAAGATTACTCATGTGAATAAATAACTGGAAAAGTCATTGTACATATACTGCTCTGGGTGGATTTATATAAATGGGTCTGATAGAATCAATTGGAGGTGATGCATCCTCATAAGTAAGGAAGAGTGAATTGGATTTCATTCTGCAGTACAGAAGGTGGCATCTAAAATTGAAAAGAGGGTATGACAGGGCATCTATTTGCTACTTGTCTCAATAGCAACAGAAATATTAATAATGCATTCACCTTACATAAAACATAGAACTTTAAATTCCTTCTTTTGTGTGTGTCTGAAGGTCTTCGGGCCTCAGCCTCTTGGCTGCTATTTTGACAAAAACAGTGATCTCTCAGGGACAGGGATGGTGTGCATTTCTCTTAGAGGCTGTATTTGCTTGCCAGAGCTAAATGCTCAACTATTATTTGCATACAGATTTGCATAGAGTGCAAGGACTTTGATCTTGACAAAACTCATATTTTGCAGAACAATATTATCTAGAGAGAGATTAAAACTTGCATAAACAAAGGTGGTGTTTGTACTGGCAAACTTGTCTTGCTACTTCTCATTCTCTCCCCACCCCTTGCTTCCCCCTCACCCTCACTGCTGATGTCATTGCTGCAGCTACAAAGATCTTGGTTGCTTTCAGATGCTGTCACCTGCATAACAAAGCAGTGATGGAGCTGTATCATTTCTGAGCCTTCAGAAGTGTTAACAGATGTTCTTGAAAGCCAAAGAAGGTGCAGCATGAGAGAAAGCTAAACTCTCTGTAGAAGCTGCAGAAGCTAAGAGAGACTAAATGTAGGAGAAAAGCCTGAATTTCTTTTTATCTCAAAGCTTCATAAAATTGAAAACTGTTTTTTATGTACCAAAGCTATTTGAGCTGTGTATGAGTGGATTTGGAAGGAAGCTTGGTCTGCATGATGTGAGCTGATAGAGCTGTAGATGTGTCACCCTGGTGTGTAACTTCCACTGATGGATTCATGCTCAGCACTTGCTCAAGGGCAGAGTTGCGCTGAAAATCTCACCTAGGCAAGGTGTGATTTCAGAAGTCACTTCAAATTATATGAAGATACTGCTGGTGAGCTTTAGGTTGCACATTCAGAAAACTTCTTCCCCAGGAGGGTGGTGGAGCAGGTTAGCAGAGATGTGCAATCTTTGCCCTGGGAGGTTTCCAGGTCAGCCACAATCAGCATTCCAAATAGCTCCCCTTGGAGGGGTAGGTTGGGTGGATGACCTTCAGGGAGAGATCCCTTCCCACTGCCATTTCAATGAGTCTGAAGAACAACACTTTTCTTCAGGAAGATCTTGTGAGAATAAGCTTGCCTCCGAGTGTCTGTTTTGTTGGGACACTGAAATAGTTAATATGTGAATTCAGTCACATATTAAATAAAGGGTCAAGGACGTTTTCACTCTATCAAGATGAAGGATCAAATGTTTTTTCACTGGGACTGGCTAATGCACAAATGAATAACCTTCAGGAGTCCTGAAATTCCCTAGATTTCTGACAGGGATTGGCAGAGTGTAGGGTAGTTATGGGGGTCCTTTACAGCCAGAATAGTGAAGCAGCACAGATAACATGAAACATTCTGAAGGTAAGACTGACACACAAGAATTGGCATGTCATATGTTCAACAGTACAGACTTCCACAAGTGATTTACCAGTTAGAAATAATGGAAAGAAAAACTGGATATATTGCAACATAAAACATAGGATGGATTTGATGTAATGTTTGCTTTTTCTCTGCATTAGTCATGTTTTAAAGTATTTGGAAAATGCTTTTGTTTGTTATGAGTAGGCTGAAAAGCTTTCTGTTGAGTTTCCGGCATATCACAATATTAATTTAAGCTTGAGATTAGAACTAATAATTTTGTCTCTCCCCTTTTTTAACCATCCCACAACAGATATGTTGCATTAAGTGTTAGAGTTCTGCCTCCAAGTAAATAGAATCCTGTCAATCAGAGCTGTCCAAAGTTGAAGTCAAAACGTCTGCACTACTCTTCTCCACAGAAAAAGAAATCCCAGCAGGAGGTTGAAGAATGAAAAGTATAATGGGAAGGCATGCTATGTGACAGCATGGGAAGACGTGGTATTTTTGCCACATTTTTGTTGTATTTCTGTGGTGCCCATTCATGGACATTACAGAAGTGATTTCCATATGTGAGGGAAGGGCACTAAGTCCTAGTCTTTATCCTTGGTGGGTTTTAGGAGCTGTTTTCATCCTTACTGGGTAAGATGAAATAGGGGAAACCTACATGTGCAAACGTTAACTAAAGCCATTTCATACTGAAGTTACAGACAATTGTGTTGCTTTGATTGTTGCATGTTTTAAGATGAGGTTTTGTTCTGATACTCAAGTTTTAGCTGTGGTACTAAAACTTGTTTTCCCAAGGAAGTCTTGAAGAGAATTTCCTAAATTACAAAGCATTTTTTAGCAATAGCTTCCCTGAAGCTGAAGTGGGAACAAAATCAAATTTGCAGCTTACTACTAAAGTCTGAATGATAGAATGATATCATGAAGTACGGTGATCTCTGAATTCGTAGATACATGCCTTGAATGTGCTTATACATCAGGTACTTTCAGAAACATACAGAAGTGCATTTATAGTGTGTAGTATTGTGCTTAATAGAGAATTGGACTCCAGTTACTCATAAGAGACCCTGGTTGTAAAAAATGAGAGTTTATTATCTCCAGTTTCACCATACTGTTTAAACCAAGGAGCCTTTCTTCTTCGTAACTGTTCCTTATTAGAAAATCCAAAGCTTTCACAATAGACTTTGATCTTTACTGTAAAATGGAAGGAGGAAAGCTTTCACACCAAAATGCTAATAATGTTCTCTTTGTTAGTGCCTTTGTATTGCATATGAAGTGGATCAGCCTATCAGTTCAAGTTCTGCAGCTTGGTAGGCATCCACCTTCCCATAATCCAGTCATCTTTGGACTCTGGCATGGACTGTACTTTTTTTCAGCTGGGGAAGAATGCAATTTTTCCTTTGTAAAGTATCTATCCTAAGTGTGGGTGGCTCTGTTAAACTAAAAGCATGTGTGTGGTAGGTGCACTGTCAATACACTGTTTCTGTATTATTAAATGGGTTTATTGTATGAGCAGTAATTACTCTCTGATGCTTAATGATTATATGATTGGGTTTTTACATTGTGGTTTGATAAGTGGAATGGTTGTTGTTGTATTCGAGTCTCCTCAGTCTCTCCAGGAAAAAAGGGAATTAAAATCCAATTTCCTAGGAAAGACTTGTGTCTTTTAGGTAGGGGGAAAAAAATACCAAACACAAATAAAAAAAAACAAGACACACAAAACAAAGCAAATATTTCCTAGTAAATTATGCTAGAGTTTTGCATTTTTATAGTCCTGTTGAGTGCACGATGACAGGGTCAATAGGCCTGTGTGCATTTTCAAATTATTTACAAGTTGCAGAATTCTAGACTTTCTGGATTTTTTTTTTATCTGTTTATTTTTATTTATACTTTCTTAGTCCATTCAGCGGTTAGATGTCATTGCAGTGAGCTTCTGGGCATTCTGCCAAGTCTTCAGTATTGTCAGGATGCTGGATAAAGTACAAAGGAAAATGCTTGTCTATGTTTCCTTGTAAAATTTTATAAGTAATGTATAACCTCAGAAGTGAGACCACCCTTATTAAAGTAAGAGAACAGTTAGATGAAAACAGGACTGACTCACCCTGACTCTCTGTACAGGTGGTTAGAATGTGCAGATCACTTTGACATGCAAGAACTGTAATATCCATGAAATAATAAGAAAAACGGAGCTGGAACTGTTGGCTTTTGGCAGCCAAAGTGTCTGTGTTTAGTATTGTAAAACTGTAATAGTGTAAATGTTAAGATAACTGAAGATAAGCCTTTTCTGAAGAATTAAAGCTGAACAAGAATAGTTTGAAATTTCAGCAGCTCTGCATTATTGCCTTTCTTCCAACTGCTCCTGTAGTTCGGCAGAGCCTTGTCCCATTGCACTGTAGTGTGTGATTTTCTACAACTGTTCTCATCCTTTTTGAAAAAATCACTTTGTGTAAATTTTAGAGTTGGTTTTACATCAGCAATTGACATTAATTTGGTTAAAACATGGTAAGATAAAGGAATGTGGAGGGGTCCCATGTGGGGACTAAATATTATTTTGTCATAAACTATACTACGGTGAAGCTGATTGTTCATTTCCCAGGTTAATTTCTTTGAAAACATGATTTCTCTGTATCAAAAACCAGAACAAAATATGGATACTCACTTGCAAATCAGATCTGAGGTGGAGCAAGTGCCTCATCCCTCCTTGTGCTCCCTTTTTTTCAGTGTATTTTGCTCTGTACATTGCACTGCAAAGAACAAAGCAGTGTAGCTGCAGTATTTTTGCCCTGCATTTTAGAGAAGGTGCTTGTAAATGAGTCTGAATGGAGATTGTTATGCTTTGATACCAGTTGAAAGGAAGTCTGTGTCCATGCTTCAGAGTACATGCTAGGCAAGATTATTTACTATTTTAAGTTACAGACTTTTTACATGAGAGTCTGAGAACAGCCATGCTGTGCCTGCTCAGGGAACAGACAGGATTTAAGCCTCTGACACTATAATGACAAAATCAAAAGTGATTTTGTTTTTCCTGTAGGAAAATAGAAGAAAGGTACTTAAACTGATTTGTTCGCTGTCCTCATGTAATTCTTTTTACTAATTTCCTCTCTCTTTTTCTTCCAAGTTTGTGCTGAAGCTTTCAATCCAGATGAAGAGGAAGAAGATACAGAACAAAGGGTAAGAGTGAGGGAATCACTCCATGCATGGTTCTCTCTACAGACTGACAGGCAGATGTACATTGCCTTTTCTTACCACTTGTGCTTTTCATGCTCAGCGTGGTGTGGTGACACTGGTGAAGTCACACTGCTTGGAAATTTAGACCCACTTTGTCTCATGGATTGTTTTTTAGTCACTACAGCTTTGATATTATTTTACTTCAAAGGACTGAAGAGCTGTGCTTAAGTCTTAACATCTTTAAAATTTTGGCTATTTTCCTTTCTTAATTATCTTAAAGGCTTGTTGAGGCAATTCCTAGATCATGGATGCTGTTGAGAAGAATTAGTTAAGCTTTACCACAGCTGTTTCTTCATGGGTGCTTAAAATTCCTCACGTGCTTTTTTCTGTCTTTCTTCTCAGAGCAGTTCTGCCTGAGTAGGACAAATGCTTGGTTGAAATATTTTAAGTCTGTGGCCACTTGTTCTTTCTCTTGTTCTTGAAAGTTGGGAATTTCTAGGAATTCCAAATCCAGATACTGTAATTGTATTTCTTTAGAGATGATTTTGTGTGAGCAGATCTTGTAGCGTGGTTGGTAAAAATCAGTGTTTTCTCCCTTGACTTCTGGTGTTCCTTTCCAGATTCCATTGCAAGGATTCTTACCCTTCTGCATTGAAAATCTAAGTCTAATTTAATTTCTCTTTAAAAAGAAGAGATACTTCATAAATATACTTCATAAATAATTTTTATATGCTATAAAAAGAAAAAAAAGACTGTGAGTGTGTTAGGTTATCCAAATGTTTGTAAACTTGGACACACCTATTCCATAAAAATTCTTAGTTTTCTTGACTGCTGATTCAATACTCTGTTTTCTTTTAAAACAAGGATCTGACACTTGCTTAATTTTGGACAATAATATTTTAGGAATGTCTACTGATATAGCTGTTTTTTTGAATCCTTGTTATTCTAGAAATAAGAAATGTTAATGTGGTGAATGTCAGGTAATTTTTTAAAATACATTTTCTTAATTAGCTGCTAACAAGCACATATATAAAGATTTCTATGATACAGTGAATATTGATTCCTTTAACCTAATGAGATGTTTATAAATGGAAAGAAGTAAGAAAATATCTCAAAGAACAAAGCCTTTTTGAAAGTAATTCTGTTAGAAAAAACCACACTTCTTTAATAACTTCTTCTTATTGAGTGGTCATATGTATCATATATGTTATTAATCACCTGTTTGTCAACAGTAAGTATACTAGGACTAACATAACCAGACTTTAGGAAGAAAACTGTTCACTTCGTCCCCTGTTTCGTATGGTCAAGTTTTGTCTGTGTCTATGGCTGTGTTAGAAGGGAAGGGAATGGAATGGAAAAGGCATCTTCTTCTTTCTTGTCTTTCTTCACTGTTATTTTTCACATGTTAATTGTCAGCATAATATTTTTCTTCTGTGTCGTTCAGTCTTGCACTGTATGTTTATCTGTAAATACTGTTTATGCAAACAGTGGAAAAGGACTGTATACTTTTGACACGTAAATTGTTCTGCTTTTTCATGCTAAAGTGAAGGTTTAGTCTGTAATCATATTTCTTTGTTGTCATGACTGTTCTGTTTTACTTTGTTTTAAAGGTTGTTCATCCAAAAACTGATGAACAGCGATGCAGACTGCAGGAAGCATGTAAAGATATCCTGCTCTTCAAAAACCTAGATCAGGTAATAGCATTTTAAGGAAATCTTAAATGGTGTTAATTTTTTGTATGTACAGTTAATACGATCTAGAGGTCCAGACAGTTTTTTAAGACAAGAAAATAGAATTCTATTGAAAAGATAAGGAATATTTTCAATGTAGTGGTGCCTAGAGATGCTGCAATGATAATTCCCAGCTTCAGGAGTGCAGTAAATATTTCAAGTATATGAGCAGCATGAAGACTGGCTTGCGTGTTCATGCAGTGTATTTTTAGAAACTCAGCTGTGATCTACATCTTCAACTTTGAACATCTGGTCATTGAAAATGCAGCGAAAGTATATTGTTAATGGGCTTGGGAATAGCAAAGATGGTAAAGCAGGTCAGCATCAAGGCAAGGCATTTATATCGTGTCATCTTTCTTGGCTTTCACAGCATCCCTGGCTGTGCTTCAGGAAAAGGAGGTTTAGATGTGCTCGTCAGGGAAATCCAGCTGCAGCCCTGCTGTGCAGACCAGCATTATCCCATTTTTTCTGTGTGGGCTCCACATCTCTACCTGTCCTGTCTCATCGGGGGATAGAACTGCAGCTTCTCTAAGACACGGACTATCTAGAGAAATTAGTCTGTGTAGAGACTTACTCAGTACAATCCTGATCATGACTGCAGCTCTTAGATGATGACAGTACAAATAATTTACTAATAGATCATGGTGCAGTTTCTAGACATGCATGCAATGAAATATATGTACTGTTGATAAGAATTGATGTGTGTCCATTGCAGTGAAGCTGTGTCAGATTATACCAAATGTGTGTGTGCGCTTTGGCACTGAAATGGTTTGTGAAAATTGAGCCATTTGGACATAAATTTGAGATAATGGTTGTTCTGTGCTAGAAGTCTGGTTGTCTGCATTATTGAACTTATATTAATAAGCTGGAAAGGAGTGAGGTGCTAGTGGAAATCAACATGTAATATCAGTATTACTTGTATTTTTGTACAGTAAAACCTAGAAAAGTGTGGTGCATGTTGCAGTTCACTATCCAGACCAAGTGAAATGAACTCACCCTTGTCCAGCAGTAATGAAAGGTGTATTTTCTGATAGTTGGTCTTTTCCCCCCTCCTGTTTGTTTCTAGGAGCAGCTGTCTCAGGTCCTTGATGCCATGTTTGAGAGGAAAGTGAAACCTCAGGAACATGTGATTGACCAAGGTGATGATGGAGATAACTTCTATGTCATTGAACGGTAAGCAGCTGTGCCTGTGAAATGTAGAGGATGTTTCTTTTCAGCTTCTTAGAAATGGCAGGGAATGTTTACTACAGGACAGCTCCTGAAGGAAAATGATTTGTTCTGTTTAGTTTTTGTGCCCATCAGCCCAAAACAGCCATATTATATGTTGTTTATAGACCAGGTTATATTCTTTTTTGAAGAAAGGAGGGCAAAAAGCAGCAAAAGTAGCCCTGTGGTAAGGGAAGGGATAGGAGATTATTTTCAGGAAAATAATCCATGGTAGTGGCTATCATGGAACAACCTGGACTTCATCCAATTAGTGTTGAAGACTGGCTTCAGAGAGAGTTGGGGTTGCTCTGCCTCTGTGGGTCATGATTTGTATTTGCAGAGTTTAAGGTACCATTTTGGAATTTCTTGCATCAAGCAAGAATCATAATTTTGGGGATCATGTATATGTGCAACAAGCATATAATAGGTGTGTGTGTACATGGACATTTTGAGTATCTTTCACCCTTTCAGAAAAAATCTGTTACTGTGAATAACTATATCTAGAGAGTAATTAAGAACATGGATTTATTGCCTCCTGCAAAACTGTTACATTAAACAGAATATTACTGAGTGATTTATAAATGTCTATTGGAACCTGATCTGCAAACAGCTTTTTTGATGCACTGTTATCTTGCTTATCACTGAAATAATGGCACCATTAATATTGTATGAAATGCTTTCAAAGCAGTTCTTCAAGACAGGTTGTTGCCTTTTGAATTGTTACTTATGCTGTGTTTAAGGAATTTGCAAAAGAATTTATAGGTTAGAAATGGTTTGTTTGAAATGATTCTTGTTCATTTAAGGATTTCTTTTTAGAAATCTTTCTGATTAGTGAAATTACAGAACATAGGGTTGCCTCAAATGTATTCTGAACCTATGCCCCTTCCACCGTCCTCTACCATGTCAACCCATTGGCCTAAACTGGTGCCCCATTTCTACACTCTTATCTTCCTCAGCTGCTCTCCCTCAATCTAATCCCATGTCTTTGGCTAGGCGGGATAAATTCCTCTTCTTGCCACAATCACCATAGAGGTCAGGCTGTTAGAGTAAGGTACTGCAGATCAGAACTTGTGGGAGCCACAGCCACCAGCTCTGCAAAGGTGAGATCCATGCAGAGCAGTGGTTCCTAATCTTCAGGAAACTTACAGTCAGTTTGGGAGCCTCTCAAGAATATTAGATACCATCAGCCTATCTTGATGTGTTTCTGTGGAAGGCTTTTATCCTGTTGGTTATTAAAAGTTCTCTGCTATGAGTTCTAACCTAAAATGAAGAAGTGAAATGGAACCTTATCTTAGATATTCAAGTAAATGCGTTTATGGTGTCTGTTCTACAGATGTAATGTTATTCCACAACAGGTTTTTTCTGTCAAGAGATAGTTGTGTTGGAAGTTTTCAGGCTTTTAGGTTTTTGTTTTGTTTTACTCCCAAGTTAAAAGTATGTGGCTGAAAGGTTGTACAGTGAAGGAAATTAAACTTGGTGTTGTCTAGTGACACCGTAGCAGCCTTAGCTGTGAACAGTAACTCGGCTGCAACTCTTTTGTTGGCTATTTGGTTATTAGAAATAACTTCTGCAGCTGGGAATTTTCAGTTCTCTCTTCCTTTCCAGTCTTGCTCCACCTCCCCACCCTCTTTATTTTTTCATGCAAAAGAATAGCAGGATACTGATCCCTATGGAAAACCACAATATTTCCACTTGTTTGCAAGTGCAAATTCAGAGGACTCTGGTTCTTTCATCAGTAGGCATGGCTTGTTACTCCAATTAATGCTTAAATATCCCTGAGGATTAGTTTCTTTCTATTTAAATGAACAGTGACTTTGTGTTCTGGCACAGGCTTTTTTTTCCCTCCAAAGTCTTCTACTTGCAGTATGTCCTCACCAGAGTGCTCATGTCTGAGCGTCCTTTACCATGCACAGAGGGGCAGCAGGCAGGGCAGGTGCAGCCTGAGGATGCAGCAGGTGTTTAGTGCCCTCTGCACGGAGGGGAGAGCTCAGAGGGATGTGTTGCGTGGCTGAACATGGGCTGCTCATCGCTGTTGAGGAGACACCTGCTGGGTCTGTGCAGATGGAGCAGTTATCACTCAGGAGGGGCAGCATTGGCCTCTGCTGCCTCTTGGAACAGACTGATCCACAGTCTTGCTGAGCTGCCCTCTTCTGCTTTTTCGCTTTTCTTGGCTGAGGGTTTTATATTTTTTCATGTCAGTACTTTTCACTTGAGTCCTTGGGCTCGTAACGATTACCATCTCAACAATTACACTTCGGTCTGTTTTTATTCTTCTTATCTTGCAGGGCTTTAGCTCATGGACTGTCTCACAGCTCAAAAACAGTTTTCTCAATAAAGCTGAGCCAAGGTCACCCAGTGTTGCCTCACCAGTTTAGTCCTTGGGCCAAAGAGAGCTGTATGCTTGGCTGAAGGTTACGTGGCTATAGTTATTTGGAAATAAATGGCACTAGTAAGTGACTTTCAGGCTGAAGGATGGGAAAAAGTTGTTTTGTTTAAGTTGTTCACATCTGGCTCTTCCAGATCAAAAAACAACTCTGAAGTTTGTTGCCTCTGGTGCCTCTCAGAGAATGATTAAATAGGTATCAGACATTACAAAAGTTAGTGACACTTTCCATCAACACTAACCCTTTTCTAGTTTACTTTTAGTATGTAGCTGGTTTCTTATTCTCCTAGGTTTGAGTAAGCAGTAGAGTATAAGAGGTGTCTGGTAAGATTGTTATGCAGTCTCTTCTGCCTTCTTTCCTCATTTAGTACCATTTCTGGTCATTCCTTTTCTTTTTTTCTTATGTGCGTAGTGATATTCTGGGATATAATATGATTTCTTCTGACAAAGATCTAAACTCGTCAGGAAAATCATATGTGTATTTGGCTGCTTAAAGCCAGGAAGGTGTTCCCTACCTGCTTTTCTCCTGGGCATGATACATTTTGTGAAGTGTCTTGGGCCAGTGGGTAGTCCCTGAACAATCTCTGTTGCCATAGCTAAGAATTAATCAAGCCTACTCAAACTGTATTTTTAAATTATTCTTTGAAGCCCCAAGCATGGCAGTCCTGAAGGTGTTAGAGACACTTGCTTGACTTTTAAAGGACTACTTTTCTGTGCACAGCGTTTTTCTTCATAGGTGGTTCTTGTGGTGCAGTTTGATGCAGATTTGTGTCTTGACTTCTGACTTGCTGTACTTGGACCTGCATCTTTATCACAGTAATCTTTTGATTTGTTGTAAATTCTGGAATAGTGTTCTCTTACCTTCATTATAATGTAGTAAGTGTGCCTCCTGGAGAGCAGGGTGAGGGAGGCCTTTTCAGTTTTAAGAGGTTACAACTTGGTATGAACAAAGTGCAAGGAGATTGCTGGTGGCTGGACATTTCCTCTTAATCTGTTCAGAGATCTTGGCTAGAAGTCAGCGGGTTTAGAGCATCTTGGGGTTATGATACACACATGCCCTGAAGCTGGTGTTGAAACAAACCCATAGGAGCAGGTGAGCAGTTGGATTGAGTGTGTCCCAAAGGTCCTGCAGGAATGCTGTCGCTAAGAAAATGGGTAGAGATAGATCTGAGTCACTCTAAAGAGGCCTCACACATGCTGTGAAAAGTCACTGTTAAAGATGATGAAACTACTTCTCACCCTGGCCAGAACAGCAATGTCAAAATACTGTGCAGAGGAAACCAAGTAGATCCTGCCCTTATCTATCAGGAGTGCAGTGCTTTAAGATACAATTATTGTGAAAATAGTGTAGATAGAAGCAGCCAAGAATCAGGCAGTTGGAAAGCTCAAGAAGTTCCATCTCACACGGCAATAAAAGGACTATTTGTATAACAGCAAAAAGCTGTTTTCAAGATTTGCACTGGAATGTTGTCTAATAAAAAGTGTTTATTCCGTTGTTTTCCAGAGGATTGTACGATATTGTTGTAGCAAAAGACAACCAGTCTCGCTGCGTGGGCCGCTATGATAATCACGGCAGTTTTGGGGAACTGGCATTGATGTACAACACTCCTAGAGCTGCCACCATTGTTGCCACAACAGAAGGAGCCCTTTGGGGACTGGTAAGGAAAAGAAGTTGCTTTCATATGCATAATATTTTAAGCAGTAACTCACTGTGTCCAGAGCTTCTCTTGGTATGGCTCCTCTGCTCAGAGCTATTTTATCAGGATCTATTATCTCATCTCCTGGCATGATAGATCCATTGTGCAAATCTTTTTGGCTGACTTTCTAGAACAACTTGTCTGTAAAAACTGTATCACTAGTTCTATCTGTCCCTTTATAGTTTTACATTTACTATAATTGTGGGTTTTGATGGGGGGGAAGAAAGCGCTCCTGGTGTTGTTTTCATCCTGCAGAGGACAGTGGAGGCATTAATGCACTTTTTTGTGGGAGGGGGAAACAATATCTAAACGTTCTTTCTTTTCAACTCTCCTTCGTACCATTTTGTCTCCTTTAAGGGAATGGGAAGGTGTTAAATATCTTCTCGAGGATGTTAGTAATTTGAAGAGGTCAGAAAACTGCCCAGAGCTTTGTTCTCCTTCACAATAAACTGTTGTGATGTTTTTGGTCCCTTTCTGTTACCTTGGAAGAGGTTCTCAGGTCAGCATGACCTATGGGATACCAAGCTAAAGGATGGTGTTGCTTTGTCTCCAGCCCAGCAGTGCTGAATATGAAGCTGTAGCCATTACTTTCCTTTTTTAGTTCTTTTCTCTGCGCTGTTTGGATGGGGTTATTTTCCCAGTGCTCTCTTACTCATCTGTGCGGGTTCGAATTAGTAAGTAGATTGTGTGATCAACGGAGCCTTTGAAGCCACAAGTGGAGTGTGCTGTCTTGTGTGCCCCGGGCTCCTCGGCAGCTATCGCTGGGGGTTGGCCGTGTGTTGTGACCTTGATTGTAGGACTGATAAGCTGCTACAACATGGCTGTTTATGCAATCTCAGCGCTCGCTGGGAGATCTGACTTCCCTTTTCTTTGTGAGCTGAAAGAAAAGAGTTTGGTAAATCAACCAGGGAGTAATGTCAGAATCTCATTTCTGGAAGAAGACAGAACAAAGCAGCTAGCTGCAAACTGAGCTCATTCATAAAAGAAAGAAAATGAGAAGATGATTCTTTGTTCCAGTTTGCCTTTGAAAAGAACTGCACAAATTGGGTTAATTTTGGATTTAGTTTTTCTGTGATTAAGTTCAATTAATTAGCAAGGTGTAGGTGAACAGGGACCTTTTGCTAGTTGTGTCCTGTGAACGTTTTATTAACTAAGGTTGCATTTTCCTCTCAAACTTCAGTTATTTTTTCCAGTTATTCTGTTTGTTGTCATGTTTTATTGTACTATTTTGTCCCTGACGTAATTTAAACATATTTTTATTAGTCTGCAGAAAGGCATTGCTAAAGCTCTTTGGTTATCTGCCGTTTGGGAAATGTGGATTACTCCTGCTGCATTGCAGGCTTAGGCCAACAGAAATCTGGAAGGCTCAGGCACAAAGCAGTTATCACAGTGGGGCCCTTCTGGAGCAGGGAAATATCCTCAGCCTTTGCTGCTGAATGTGTCTGGGGGAAACCTCATGATCACACACGCTGCCTTCATGGCTCTTTTTTGCTCAAATACTGCTGCTTCTCCTCCCTCACTGATACTCTCAAGCAAGTGACTGCTGATTTTTTTATGCTTTTGCAATTCCCCCACCGTTTCTGTGCCTGTTTCTCCAAACATGAAAATTTGAAGCGACTTTAACCACTGAAGAATTCCTTTAAAAGTAGAAAAATCCCTTATGCTTTACCATCTCTTGTTCTCCTTTGGATAAGAGTAGTACCACCCTGCCTTTCACCTTCCTCATCCTTCAACTTTAATGTGCCCCTAGTATCACTTCTGTTAGTCTTTGTTTCAGGTTACAAGTATTTGCAGACTGCATCCCTTAAAAATGTCCACCTGCTTGAGAATACCTCTTCACCTCAAAATGTTGCCTCCTAGGTACCAGTTGATGGTTTTGGGAACCAGAGGAATGGCTCCCAGGACTTTGGAGGTTTCTGCTAATTGTGGCTTCTTTTTTTTGTTATTTCCCTAACCAAATTTCTGCTCCTTTCCTCTGACGTTTTGATTTTTACACTTACGGGCCCCACCTGTACAAGGTGAACTGCAGCTCTGGCTGTGTTGGCGGTTCGGCGTGGATCCAAACGGGGCAGACGCTGAGAGAAGCACCCTGTGGGCAGGCGCCCATCCCTTTCGGCGGTCCGTGCCGCTCGGTGCCGGCTGTCCCGAGGCTGTCCCGAGGCTGTCCCGAGGCTGTCCCGAGGCTGTCCCGAGGCNTTTGCCCCAAATTTGGTTCTCACGAACATGCCGAGGTGTTTTTCCTTACGGAACACGCGGACAGCGGGCGCTTAGGAAGTGGTCCTTCCAGAAGCTGGCTCTCGGATCTGAGAAGGTGGAGTGAGCAAGAGTGCTGCTGTTTGGTATTCTGTTCCTGACCTGCTTGAGACCAGTATAAATCTCCAGCTTTTGAAATCTGTGACTCAAGTAGAGAAGAATCCAGTTCAGACTTAGTTCTGAACTTGCCTTAACAAGTGCTGGAAATGCCAGTTTTCACTGGCTTCAGCAGGAAGAGCAAAACTTCTTCATTGAATGCAGAAACATTAAAGATATATTAATAAACAGACAAACAAAACCCCCAAACTCAAGCCGGAAAAACAGTATCAGATGGAATAAAAACTGAATTCCTAGATGGTTATCTGAGAAGGATCAGGTGTTAGAGCTCCCTGTTTTTCAGTTAGTTATTGCCAGAAGTACTCTCACAGGAGCTGTTGCAGTCACTGTTGTGGTGGATATGGTATCACTTTAGCAGCTGCCTTCTCAACCCGAGCGTTTGCTGTAAATACTTGTTCATGTTTGTCAGTTCTTTAAACAGGGAGCATTTCAGTGAAGAGGAGTAATGTATTTCTCTGTGCTGTTTCTTGCAGGATCGAGTGACGTTCAGAAGAATTATACTGAAAAACAACGCAAAGAAGAGGAAGACATATGAATTATTTATTGAGTCTGTGCCCCTTCTTAAATCCTTGGAGGTAAAACATCTCAGAGACCTCTGCATCAAATTCTTGCATTAGCAGTAGCTCCAGTCAGTGTTCCTGCTATATCAGAAACCTGTCATTTTTGCTTAGAATGAAATGTTAAGTGCTGCTTTGGTATCATATTTACTACCCAGCTTAATTTGCATTTGTTGAAATGGTTTTGGTTTTTTTTTTCCCTCCAGATCCTTTATTCACAGTAAGTGATTTGCTGATTTTTATCTCAGTCTGATTTTTTCAAAGTTCTTTACACAAAAAAACCCCTCACAAAACAGAAAACCACTTATATGTATATCAGGGAACAGGTATCAAAGTGCAGATTGGAACTCAGGGCTGTGGTTTCCTTTGAGGGTGTGATGCTGAAGTGAGGATACAATCGCTGGGGTATTTGGCCTTTATCAGCCAAGAAGATTTTAAATTTGAGACATAGGTGTGGGCTACAGTATGTCTTGCTTTAAGCTGAACTAATATTCAGGAGCTAAACTGCTAAAAGGAAGCATTGCTAGATGGGAACACAGTGGCAGGTGTCCTGTTGGGGTATGTGATGTCTGGCTTTAGGAACAATGTGTAAATTGTCACTTCTGTTGATTCACCCTGTATTGTCAGCGGGTTTTTGGAACTGGACAACCTGCTTTGGCATTAGTACATGTCTGTCTTTGCCTTAAACCATAATACAACTTTTCTTTATTATCATACAAAAGGTTTTCCAGCATTAATCTTTACTATTTGAGCTCTTAATCGCCACGGGAGAAGATTATAAAATTGCGAAGTATCATTAGGTGTGAACAACAACCTCTACTATGTATTATTTTGGACATATGTTTTAGCTGTGGAAGGGGTAAATTGCACAACACCTTCTCTCTCAGTGCCTGGCTTAAACTGGTTCCCTCAATGTGACTTTTTTTGAGCACAGAAATGACTCAAATATTTAAAGATACAGAAAAATAACTCATTAGCACTGGATGGCTTTTTGCATGACACATTGCAGTTGAATCACGCACGGACCAGAATTTGATTTCTCAACCATAGGCAAGATGAAGGTGCATTTGGGGAATGAATGGATTGATTACAACTGAATCATCTGCTGAATTTTAACTGTAGGATTTTCTTCCTTTCTTGGTATGATTTTTGCGCTGCTCTGAAGCAATGAAATTGTTTTGTGGGATTCTAAATGGGCGGTGGGAAAACACTGAGGATATCTCTTATTTCTCCCATCCTGTTTGTGAAGACTCAGGCATGTTTCCTGGCATGCCAGGTGGTGCCTCCTTGCCCGTGCTGCTGGGCATCCCACTGCAGGAACAGCTCACAGCTCACAGCCCTTGTCCTTGTCATGTTACCTTCCTCTTCACTCTAGGAATAAGTTCTTGGATGCAACATCCCTCCACACACATGTTCAAGCATATAGTGATTAAATATTTTTAAAATGTGCTGCTGGTATTTTTCATTAAAGTTTGTTCTTAGGAAGTTTATAACATTTTTTCTGAGTATTTTCTTCAAATTTCAACTGACTCTTAAAGGAAGTGATTTTTTCCCCTCTGCTTTGCTCTAAACCAGCCAAATCAGATATATTTTTTAATTTGGGAGATAAAAAAAGCTCAGAGATGGGACACTACCTTGGATACCACCTTTTGATTATGGTGGTCTTGAGACCTACGTTGCAGTACTATGACAATGTCATTTTGGGGCTATATTTATAAATTGAGTGTGTGTCTAGTGAATGCCTGTTCATTTCAGGAGGAGTCATAGAGATTCAGGAGAGTTCATAGAGGTGAACTATAACTGATTATTATTTTTAATTTTCCTCTTTGTTCCAGGCTTCAGAGCGAATGAAGATAGTGGATGTTATAGGAGAGAAGGTGTATCAAGATGGGGAACGTATAATTTCTCAGGTACTTGAAATCTAAACTTCTCTTTATCATTCTCCTTTCTCTGCTTCTTTTTTTCTGTTTGGAATTGACTTGCAGAATTCTATTACTTGGACCAACTTGGCGCTGATTCTTTTAATACTTCAACTTTATTTAACCTCTTGTTGAATATTTCGGTAATGGTCAATATGTATTTTGCGGCAAATTTGTTCTATTGCTTTGGCTTCTGGGTATTTCTTCTCTCATGTATGCTTTGTAAACATACATCTTTGCAAGGATTCAAGATGAGTGTGCCTTCAAAAGCTGAGATTAAATGTCTCTCTATGCAGTTTTCTGTGAAAGCCCCCACCTAGACTTCTCTGAGGCTCCTATGACCAAATTAAACAAGGAGTCACTAGCTCTAAGAAACTGTCAGGGTTAATTGAAACCACTGTTTTTCCTTGTGCTTTCCTGAGGTATTTCAGTGGTGTGGTCTGGCTTCGGTTGACATCCTTTGGTGGTTAGTGAATGTTTTGTCTGCTGCAGTAGATCAAGGCCAGCGTGGTGGAACATGAAGCTGGATGAACTCAGGCTTAAGCTGTGTAATTTTTTTTGGCTGTGACACAAATAACTTTTTGAAACACTATTACCGACAAAACACTGGGTTTTGCACCAAGTTTAGCTGTGGGTCGCTGTGTTGTAAAAGTGCTCTAGTTCAACTAGAAGTTAATGCAAGAAAGGCTTTCCTGAAATTGCAGGTTTTTGGTTACAACGCTGTTCTTGTTTTATAGACAGAATACGACTCCTTGATAGCGTCTTGAATAATTGATCTTAATTACCTTGAATGTCAGATAACTGAATATAGGAAACTGGCTTGCTGATAACTGTCAAATTACTTCACTCCAAAAATACCCTCAATTTTGTAAGTTGAAACTCTTGTTGCTTAAGACCCTGAGAAAACTGAACTCTCAGCAAAATCAGAGCTTATAAATCAGTCTCAAAACTGGGAATTCATACCATCAGCGATCCAATTACACAGTTGGTTTTAATCTTTTGTAATGACTGAATCAAGGACAAGGATGTAATTATCCCTGAAAGGAGGATTAATAGTTTGGATTGGTCTGGGTGATGGTAGTACAGTGCTAGAGACGATGAAATTCTGTGCTTGGAAAAGATGTGATAACTCTTACATTACAGCAGTCGCATCAATACCAGGAATCCCTTTTCTCTTGTGAGTAATTTAACCTTTTAATTACCTTTCTGGAATTTGACCCTTCAGTTAAGGGCAGTAAGCTTTAAAGCACTTGAAAATTGTTAGTAGTATTATGAGGATGTCTCCCACTCAGTTTGTTTCCATTCTTTTTAAGAATAAAGTACTCTTTCAGTAGTTGCTCTTTCAGAAGTTAACATAGAGCATTAGTTCATGCTGTGATGGATGGCAGTGGTGAATGAAAAGCTTGCACTGGATGGCTTATAACCATCCCCAGGAAGCTTAGCTAAAGGCCTAATATCTTCTGAAACTGAGTGTTTAAATCTTGCATCATATTCTCCAGCCCATGGTTCATACTCAAGTTACACTCATTTCTTTCCATCCTTCCCATCACATTCATAATCTCCTTCACCAGTTGATTTAATGTTAGATTTCTCTCTCTCGTCACAGTTCTAGGTTTTTCTGCTGAGCTGCTCCCATTCCTGTATCAGTTCCTTTTCCAGTCTCCCTGAAGCTTTTAGTCCATTTGCTTTTGGTTTGTAGCAGGAGGCACATACCAGATCTCCGCTTGGACGTCAGCCCTATGCCAGGCAAGCAGGGGCAAATATAGAGAGGGAAAGTCCTCTCTGTCACAGATAAAACTTTAGAATTATAAAGTGCTGGTGAAGCTCTCCAGAGCAGATGTAAAATGGGATCACTTGAAGATTTGAAACATGATGACATTGAGAGAGATGGGAAAAATGTTCTAGAACCTCTCACAGGATGAGAGAATAGTTGAGGTTGGAAGGGACCACTGGAAGTCACCTCGTCCAATCCCTCTGCTCAAGCAGGGCCATAGAGACTTTAATGGAACCTTCTTCTGGCTAAAAGAAACACAGTTGTTAAATCCCTGTTTTATTGAAATTTTCTTCTGAAAATTCTGGGTCCTACTTAGTTTCACTGACTTTTGCCTGCTTCCATCAGGATCAGAAGATTTGCATTTAAGTGATTTTGCTATATATCATTAATCTCCTTTGTGTTTTTCTTTCCTCCTGCCTTCTCTCGGAATGATGTACACTGATAGCTCCTTCCCTGTGGGCTCCTCTGGTGTGTTACCTAACTAGCCACCTTTTAATGTTAAGAATCTGAGTGTTTGTCAGTTCTAGCAGATTTCTGCAGAAGCCTAGTTCAAAGTGAATGCATTAATACCATTTATACATACTTTCAGTCAAGTAAAAAAGAATTTATTTTACTTTTTCTTCTTCACAGGGTGATAAAGCAGACTGTTTTTACATTGTAGAATCTGGAGAAGTAAAAATCTTGATTAAAAGCAAGGTGAGTTCAAATTGAGTGATTAGGCTTTGTATTAATCAATCACTGATTTGACTAATTAATACAAGAGATGTGAAAAAGCCCACCCTGAGTTATTTTAAGATATTATTTTATGATGCTGATCATCATTATTCATGTGACATAGGTTGTAAACTTCCATACCTGTTCTGAAACAGCCAGCAATCACTTTACTAAAGTGCAAAGGTTTTTTGCTTCTATCTGCTGCTCTGCACACTAACCTGATGCACTCTCCCTGGCCTTAAGGGTGGAGATGAAACTTTTCTTCCATGATTACAGAAGACCGCACATTACAAAATGTGGGGTCTGTTATCTTTAATGAGATACTAGATGTTGGCATTTGAACGGATCTCTGTACAGCCAGGGGAGCAGCATGTGGTACATGATAAAGCCTGTGTTATGCTATGTAACAGCAGTTCCCAAAGCTAGCAGTAAATACCTGCCAGTCTCAAAACCTGTGGGTTGGCACAAGTTTTTCTTACCAAACTTGCAACTGAACATGGTATTGAGGTGTTCCACCATGACTTGGGAGTCACTAGGTTAAAGGCCCAAAACCAGTGAGCTGTTGTACATGTGTAAAGTACCTGGGATTAACTGTAGCCTTGTCCAAGGACAGAACTGTGTGCAAATAACAGAACTGCACTGTTTGACAGACTATGACGAGTAAAGAAGCTAATCAAGAAGTAGAGATTGCCCGGTGTCACAGAGGGCAGTATTTTGGAGAGCTTGCACTTGTTACCAACAAACCCAGAGCAGCCTCTGCCTATGCTGTTGGGGAGGTCAAATGTTTAGGTAAGCAGATGGTCTGTGTTTCCAGACATCCTTTTCTGTTCTTTGCTTGTCTCATGGACTGTGCCTGAGTGAGCAGCCATGCAAATCCCAGCAGCCTTTTGGTAACTGGCAGTCAGATTCCAGAAGCCAGGAGCATGGGCTGGAGGGGGGAGCTCCAGGTGGAAGCTGGAGAGGCACTGCTGCTTCCTCATGGCATATTCTCTGTTTCCTGTGTGTGTGGCCTGTACTCTCTGGCATCAGCTTCCTGTCCTACAACGTGTCACACATAGCCTTCAGGCTTTCAATGCCACACAATGGGGTGTATTTGGCTTCTGTATTTATCCTTGAAATCAGATTTGTATTTCATTAATCTAGTTTCTCCAAATAACAGGACAGAGGGAAATCAGAAACATGACTTCTGTTTCTGTGGCTTCTGTTGAAGCCTCAGCCCTGAGTGGGTTGAACTGGAGGTCTGTGTTCTGAGTTCAAAAACCAGATTTGTGTTTGGTATCCTTTTTGACAAACACTTTTGTTTTCACCTCTGTTCCATTACAGTCATGGATGTGCAAGCATTTGAGAGGTTGCTTGGACCCTGCATGGACATTATGAAGAGGAATATAACACATTACGAGGAGCAACTGGTGGCAATGTTTGGCTCTAGCATGGACCTGATGGATCCAGGGAATTAGGCACAGGGTACCTCAATGCCTTCTTAGTTCAAGACACAGAAAAGCCTCCTATCAGCAACACAACTCACAAGGACAACGGACACTACGGAACAGTTACTGCTGCTGTTTTCTTGGGCATTTTAGAAACCATAAACAAGTCTCAGCACAGATGGATTGCTCACTCCCTGCCTCCACTTTGCTGCTGATACTTCATTATTAGACCTAGATTAAAGATGATTCTAACCCTATGTTCACTTACTTGGTTCAGAATGGCGTCTGTCCAACAGTTCAAGTGCCTGATACGAAACCCAAAGTGTGCAAGATATAGAAGCCTCCTTCCTTCTGGGTGTTACTGTTGGGATAAATTGTCCCGTCAGATTCTGTAGTGGGAGGCTGCCTGTTCTGCAGAGGCAGCCTGTCAAATACAAGCCTTATACGGGCTGATTACCTTCATCTGATGCTTTCCTTACACAATGTCAAATTCGCTTTTAACTGTAGCATCTGGGTTTGAAGTTAAAATATCAATGGAGCCAGTGAATAAGATGGCACTGAAGTTTTGGTCCACCTGCTGAAAGCAGCAGGTAATATAGAGAGCTCTTTAAACCAAGTAAACCGAGCTGGGAACATGGGAGAGTCTGCTTAGCAACCAGATGCAGAAAATGTGTTTTAAGTGTTTTCTGAGCAGCAAAGAAAATTGGTTTACTCTATGCTGTCCAACAAAGTGCAGTGGTTCAGATCAAATGGCCTGAAGGTGTCATAATTGTCATCTCCCCAAATTTGCTCCTTGTTCCTGACACTGAGTACATTTTATGGTGGTGAGATCACAATATATGACCTTCTCTTGCTTACAGAAATCCTTTATACTGCTACATTTCCCAGGGCACAGTTGTTGACTGGGTCAGTTTTAAAGCTTTTTAAGGAGGTGAATGTTTTGTAATTTAAATGAAGACTACTTCTGTACTTGTTTACAGGAGCTTCCCCCAGTCCTAACATTTCACAGTATTTTAACTTCATTAGACACTTGGATGCTTCCAAATACCATGTTGATTTGCTAAACTTTTCAAAAGTTGGCAACATTTGACTTTGTAAAGCAAATGTCTTTGCTAACTACGCAGTTGGTGTGTTTGAGGAGTCTTTTTGGTTTAGGTGATAACTAAGCTAATGATGTTTATCTAAAATACCTGTTAAATTTGCAGCATTTATTAGGTAGATTCTGTTTCTATAGCTTTAAGGACCTTAATTGGCATATGGCTGAGATTTTATCAGAGTATGATCTAAATAAGAATCAGACCATAAGAAGGACATTTTTATGGTGTACAAACAGAATATATATACTAAGACATTGAATTTGGAGGTAATAAATCTAGTGACACTTTGAATTTGCATTCTTCCACAGCTCATGCAAAACATACTGGTGTTTTGTGGGGTTATAAAATTTTAATTGTGAATACTAGTGTAACAAAACCTGCTCTTTTTATTTATGGCCATGTGAGCAAGAATGGAAGGATGCTAATCTTGAATTCCTGCTTTTAGTTATCACAGTGGACATTTCTCTAAGGCACGAGATGCTTAGCAGCAACTCTAAGTTGATTTCTGGACACTTTTTTCCCCCTAAATGGATGAGCTCCTCCCATTTCCTGCAATATGAGTAAGATGGAAGGTTGATAAATCTGAATGGCTGTTGTCCAGTTACTGTAATTGCAGTCATATTTTTATATAATGCAAATGATTTGTAATGGACACCACTGAACTTGGTGTTTCCATATTATTAAAGTCCTGGTTGTGATGTCTAGTGGCTGTTCTAACTGCATGTATTTTAGAACAGTGAATTTCCCTTGCTTTTCCGGGCTGTTTCTTTGTCACAAATTACAGCCAAAGAGGCAGCAGGTACTTTTCACTCATGCTTCCAAGGTTTAACACCAAAGACAAAAATAATTGTTTTCATCACAGAATTAAAAGAACCAAACAAAACCCAAACCAAACCAACCAAAAAAAAAAAGAAAAAAAATTAAAAAAAGAAAAAAATCCACTCATCAGCTCCTTGCAGTGACAGCAGATACAACTTTAAGATACTTTGGGCTCCATGACAAAGAGTGTTTCTGAAGCCAGCTCATGACTCTCCTGTGACCCAAACATTAACTGGTCTCTGAAGGAGCCTGAGTTTCTGTGCTGCCTAAGCTGTCATGTGAACTAAAGAGAAACTTGCTGTGAATAATCACCAGCTGGCCTTTGTTGCTCCCAGGCAGGACATCCTCTTCTTTATCCAGAGGAGCCTGGCAGTTTGGGCTGTGTTACAGAGAGATCCTGGTTCTTAATGCCTTTGGTTTTGTGTAGGACAGGACTGTAACCTCAGCACAGGCAACACGGGCAGTTCCGAAGCTTAACCAAATCCAGGCAAGGCTGATGTCAGATTCTTGAGATATTTGTGCCTGGAAGGCAGGATTTGATGGCTTCTAAAAGTCAAAGGAAAAGATGAGAATATAAAATCAAAAGATTGGGATCCCATGTGAACAAGAACAAGCTTTTGAAGTTTTCCCTTTCTCTGGGCTCTCTGCAGCAATGGCATACTGGGCAATGCCATCCTGCATCCAGGGTCTGTGCAGCATCATTCTATTGTGTAGAGAGGTAGATGACCTTGAGCTGAAAGAGAATGAGCTGCTAAGAAGGCTCATCCACTTAAGAGCTGTAATGTGCAATGTGCCTGATTAGTTTGGTCTGGTTTAACCAACCTCTTTGTACAGTTTTTGGAGCATGAAGGTAGTGAAAGAAGCTTTAGTAAGATACTCAATATTGCCAGGAATCTGGTTAGAGCACCAGCAGTGAGCAAAATTGAGCCATGTGTGAGTGGTGATACCAAATCCAGGGAGTGAGTACAGTTTGTGACCATCTGCCCCATCCCTGTATCTCAGCTCATTCCTTTGCACTCTGCTCATTGCAGTTGTTGTAGAAAATAAGCCCAGGTGTTTTGTTACCACTCAGTGTTCAGTAAGTCTGCCGTGGAGTCTCTGAAATTGGCACTAGAGAGAGATTTAGTTTTTTCATAAAAGGACTCAGCAGCAAAGTGGGCACAGAGGATCATGTCTTCGAAGCTTAGAGGAAGACAAATCTCCTATTTGTGATTCCTTGCTTGTGATTGTTGTGAAGTCAGTGAGAGGAGCTTTCAGTGGTTAAATATCCTGGCACTTGGTATTTCTAATGTCACAGCACAGGTTTGACAACGTAAAAGAACAGAAAAGGGCAGAAGTGCTCTCTTTTTAGAAACAAAAGTGCAAAACTTAAAACTTTAAAAACAAAGTGCAATTTTGCACAGAGGGCAAAAAAACCCCAAAACCCCTTTGAATGTCACTTCCATTCTTTTCCGTTGACTGAAAACAGACTCTTGTTCTTGACATGTATTTGTTAACTAGTCTTGCCAAAATACAAACACATTGGGTTTTCTCACTTCAGATAATTTATGTTGTTACAGTCGTTGCTGATCATTTTAACTTTTTTCAAACCATAAATTTTATTTCAAGAGGCCTTCCCTGTGGATTTCCTCCTGGCACTCCGCAGCACTACACTGCTATTTCAAGAGGCAAGAGAAAGTCACCTCACAGGAGACACTCAACGCAGCTTAGCTGACTGGAGCTAATAATGCGCTACTAATTTTCCTCTGTGGGGCAGGAGGGGAATTAAATTCTGCATAAAGTTGCTACCTCAAGGCTCCAAGTGCTTTTAAAGGTCTTTCACTTGGGAGAATTTGATAAGACAGTTCTTAAAATGGGTCTGTTCTTTTGAGTTAAATGTTTTTTTTAATTGATTCATTGAGGGACCCTTATTTTAATTCATTTTATTTTTACTACTTGATTCTCAAAGGATGAACAGCTGCGAAGTTTGATTCTTGCACTGTAGTGTCGAACATGAAAGAAAAATATCTGCCATATAAACATATGGTTTTAACAAGTTAAACCACTCTGGGGTTCAGCTTCACTTTTGGTTAATAAAAAACTGACCTGTTGTGTCCAGCCTTCCTGTACAGTCCTGTGTGTGCTCGTTATTGACTCGCTGCAGCTGACACAACCCCCAGCCTTACAGCAGCTCCCAGAATATACTTGGAATGCCCGAGTTCCTCTTGCCAGAGCCTCACGGAGAGCAGCACTTGCTCTCCTGCGATAACCAAAAGATGTTTTATACAGTACCTGACCTCCAAGTTTTGCTGCTTAGTGATAAAATTTTACTAATATCTTTAAAGTAATACCAACTTCTGTAGGTATTGTTGGTCCCAATAAAACTGGCTGCTCTGATAAGTCTGACAAATTATCATAGAACTGATCCATTGAGCATTGCAAAAACTGGTTCTCAGTTCCCAGGAGAAACACAGTATTCAGTATTCCTGAATAGCTCATTAGCCTACACTTCTAGCTACTGAATTTTATGTGGCAAGCTGCCTTTTATTTAACCTAACTAACACTCTGAAAATTACTTCAGTACATGTGAAATTATATTTGCTTTTGCTGAAGTTCTGTTTCTGAATGTTTGGTGGTTTGCGTACCGTTTTTACGGCCCAGGAGCAGAGTTCAGGTGGATTGTGGTGCTAAGCATGAGAAAGCTCTGGAATAATACAGTGTGAAGGTGCAGGCAAATGCTGTCCTGCGAGTTGGGCCTTGACTCAAGCATGTCTTATGTACATTGGGCTACTGCAGTGTTACCCTGCTGGGGTCGATGCTAATTCCTGGATAAACCTTCTGGTAAAAGAAGGAAGATGCTGTGAAGTTCTTTTGCTGAGGATAATGTTTAATTATTTCAGTGAAGCAAATGTACTTGCATCATTCTGTTTCTATGGCAAGGATACATTGCACGCCAATCTTTAGATCAGGTACAAGATACTAAAATTGTGTTATTTTATCTTCTCAATTATGTGTTGACTGGTGAGGTGCAAAGACAGGCTCCCAGCCTCGTTTTGTGCCCTTCTCAAATCTGTTTCAGCTGCGTGACCTTGGCAGAACCGAGGCTGGGGCAGCATAGCGTCCTCAGTGTTTGTAACCTGGTGCCAGACAGCACCTTCCCCAGGAACTGCCTCGGGACCAACACATTTCTTTGGAGGAGAAGCGAAGGAGCGTTTCTGCGTGCCCGTCTCCAACAGCGTGTTTGGGGTACAGAGTGTTTGTGGTGCAGCGTTCAGTGTGTGCCTGTGTGAAGCTAAAAGCTTGCAGCACTTGGAAACACCATCTGTTCCGCCGCTTCGCGGAGATTGGTCTCAGAGCCACACACTGCTCTCGCCTTCCTGTGTCGGCAGGGCTGCGCTCGGGGCCGCGCACGGCGCGCTCGCTGCCGGGGACACC
>VZRL01003206.1:300459-336724 GCA_013397895.1 Origma solitaria
TTTTTTGTTACTGCAAATGACAATAGCTTTTTGTGTCGTTTCCTTTGGTTTGTATGATTCTGGCTAGAAAAGAAAAACTCACTAAATTCTTTTAGAATGATCACTTCGAAGTACTTTTTCAATCCAGACTCTTTGTATGCTGGCTTGTTTGAGGGAGTGTGATAGCAAATGTTGCTCCCACCCGTCTTTCATCTCTGTATTCTGTTACTAACGGGTGTGCAGAAAAAAAATCTGTATTGTTTTGTTCTGATCTTTTGTTAATAACAGAACGCTGGAGCACTGTGCCTTTTGATTTAAAATCTGTCTCTAAGATCCATCTATTAGTAATTGTTTGTTTTACTGCAGAAGCCCTGTTGATACCTGAAAGATGGCTTGAAGTGTGTGTAGCACAGATGGTTTATATAGAGCCAGTGTGGGACAACAAAATACAGGAAGCCATTAAGAGAGGCTTGGTTTCTTATTTGATGTAAGTGGACTATTCTGTCATTTTGGATACTTCATCTTATGTCCTTGGTGTCTGAATAGTTTGTTTATTGGTGGGTGATGCTGTCCCTGATTTGAACTCTCCTGATTCAAAATAATCCGCACAAATAAATCCTTGTGTCTGAAGAGGTGTGTAAATGAAGCCCCTCTAAGAAATAAGGGTTGAAGTGTTTTTGTGGGGTTTTAAGATTGTATTTTACTATGTTAAATTATCAGTAGAAGAAAGTGGGCTATCATTAAATGAATGCTTTTTAGGTTTGTTCCTTCTCCCACCTCAAAGCAGTATCTTCAAAAGATGCAGATCTACAAAATCCTTTATCCCAAACTAATGTTTGGAGAGCTAGGTCTGCACATGCAAGGCCTGTTCTAAATCAAAGACAGCCATGAGTAAAATTTCTGTTCTTTTGTCAGCAGTATGTATTAAGATTTTATGATGCTGTTTAGTGTAGTGTTGTTTTAAACTTGGATTTGTATTTTTTTTCCTGTAGATCATAGCTTCTAAAAGCACTGAAATGAAGATGGCTTAGGCTGAGTTTAGGGGCAACTTTAACATGACAACTGAACTAGTAATTATGTAAACCTTCTGTTGATGCTGAAAATAGCCAGTCTTCTGAAAAACCAGCTAAGGAAAAGATGAAGAATTTCAGGAAAATCTCTGTAGACATGGCAAAATATCACACAGAAGACCAAAGCTTGTGTCAGATGAATAGTTTACTTGTGTATTGTTCTAAGCAGTTTCTGTCAATTTAAATTTAGTACAACAGACTGGGTAAGTGTAAACTTCATAGCATTGAATCAAGGGCTGTACTTGGCAGAGGGTGAGTTTCTATTTCCTGAGGCTGAAGGTGAAACTAAAAAAACAAAACCGAAAACAAAACCCGAAACTATTGCATTCTTACCTGAATTCTCCGGAAACCTAAGAAGGGATAAAGAAAGCTAGTATTGAAAATGTACTTTTGAGGATTTGCACTTTTTTGCTTAATAAGAGTATGTCAACCACCCCTAAATGGGGTTTTTAGATTGTTAGGGAACCAACTGCGAAATATCTCAGGCTCACAGGCTCCGCGTGTTTCATTTTCAAGTCAGAAGAGCTCAGAAGTTCTTACCGGAGTTAGTACATCTGAGCTAGGACATAATCTCCATGTTTTTATGTTGCAACAAAGAAATTGTTCACTGAGGTTTTCTTTCTGTGTATTTATTTCCAGTCATAATTGGGAGATGAAAATGATGCCTTTCTATGTTTGCAAAAGTTGTTTCCCTGGTTAAGTGTGTTACAAGCAGCTTGAATTTTGTTGGCATGTGCACTTTACGTACAATTAATTCTACAGTGTGGTGTTTATGGAGTCCTTTTCATTTTGAAAGCCAAAAAAATACATATTGCAGGTGCATTCCAATGGCACATCACTTAATAGATTTTAAATTACAAGAGCAAGCCCTGTCAGCTTCATTTTGTCTCCTTTATGCTTCAGTCACTAGCACTGCGTCAGAGAGAGAGAGAGAGTAACTGTCTAACTTCCAGGGGTGTGTTGGGCACCTTTCCATAGCCATGAGTCAGTCCCTTGGTAGGTCTGTGTACCAACCCTTTTGCAGAAAATGAAGTTGTTTTGTTGCCATTGCATTCCTTGACTTCAATAGGAGCAGAATTACATCCAGTATATTAAGCCATTTGCAAGTGTCTCATCTTGATGCCAAATGTTGTGTTCTGACAACAGAGGCAGTTTCAGCACTAAAGCTTTAATAAATTTTGGCTGGTAGACTTGCTTCATATTGCAGTATTTCATCTGTGTGATCACTATTTAAAAGTGGTTTTCTTTCTAAGCCTTAAAATAGGGTGCTATTTTCTTCCACAATAATCTAGACATACTCCTTATTAAGAACTGCACATCTGTACCTGCAAGTCTTTTCAGCAGTAGAACTACTGGTTCTGGTTGTACTACATGTACTGGTTGTACATGTTCTTCTGAACATTTCTTGATTCTTTTCTGAAGTGATTTTCCTTTTTCATGTGTTTCATATTTTGAAATTGAAGTACTGAAATAGCCAGTGTTGCTACAGTACATTGTTGTCTTAAAGGCATTTGGAAATGAACAGCTGAAATAAATCCCTCTCCTAACATACTTTCAGAGTTTTTAGTTTTCCTTAAGCAATGATGAATGTTGACACTCATAGCTTTTAGATTAGAAAAACGTTGAAAAAACATTTATATTTTTCATATATTGCTCTGAAGAGAAAAATGGAGCCATATGTTTCCAGAACTGTAGGATTTAGTTTAAAAGCTTGTAAAGGACTTTTCACATCTTCTTTATAAGGAATTCAGTCTTTGCAAGGTTGCATTCACTTCGGACAAAAACAAACATGAAGTTACTTTTAGACATGGCTTTACACAGGGAGCCATTAGAGTTCACTTGTTTGAGGTTTCAGAAATGCAGTTCCTCCACTGGACCCACTCAGTAAGCTTGGCTACCTCCCACCTCCCCTCCAGTCTGAGCTGACAAAAGATGGCTCTTTCATCACACCTAATTTTAAATATTCCAAACTTACGGTTTCCACTGGTGGGCTTACTAAATTAGTATTGCATTTGTAGCTCCTGTGAAGATTGTAGTCAAAATATTAGTTTCCATATCATACTTTAATAAATCCTAAGTAGAATATTTTTGTTGGCTGTTGAGTATTTCCTGGAAAATACTGAGTAATTTGCCTTTCTGGTGAAGGCCACGGTGATGCAGAACACTGAAAATCTGTGATTTCTCATCTCTCTCCCGAGCTTTTTGTGTTCACTAAGTTTTATTATATGTAAATGTGTGTCCTATTTTTTCCCTGCAGTTGTCCTACTTCATAGCTTTCACTTATTGAATGGCTGACTCACTACTACAGCAGTGATACAGTGTGTGAATGGTGCAACACAGACACACACACACCTGCGTTGTTTAAAAAGTAGGGAAACACCAACCACTGCTGCTGCTCTTACCTCAGATGGGCTTAATGGCAGGTTGTGCAATAGCAAATGAATGCTGTGCCCTGTAACAGAGAGGTCTCTGAGGCTGAGCAGCTTTCCTGATCTTGTTGCTACTTTTCACATGGGAGATTTTCTAAATAAACATTTAAAAGAGCTTCTTACTAGAAATTGTTCCAATCTAGCCTATTTAAGCAGGGATTGTATTCATGCTTAATTAGGCTTTCCTCTCTTTAATGCTTATAAAATAAAGCCCTTTCAAACTTTTAGTTGATGTGACCTGAAAGTGACCTGGATCTTTATAATGGTTGGCTTTTCAAGTCTGTTGGATTAAACAGATGTAAAACAGAAATCTGTTGAAAAACAGACTGACTATCCTGAGCTGGAAATTTAGGGACTATTTGCTGGGGGAAACAGAATGTATTACTCAATATTTTTGAGACTCTACATTTTATTATAAGAAGCTCTTAACTCACCACTTTTTTTTTCCTGTTCTGTCTCTGCAAAAGCCTTCCTGTTTGCTTCCTGTTTCAAAAACTAGGAATGATGATAAAGAGCAATTGTTAAACATTTGGAGTGCTTTGCTTTGCAATTTTCGCCCAGGAATGTTAACAAAATTTTGCTGAGCAGCATCTGCTGATGCTAATGTTTTAATAAATGCTGGAATACCAAGGACTAATCTTGGTGAATTTTGGGTAAAAAATACCTAAATCTTGGCTCTGCATGAAAATGGGTAAGTTCAGGACAACATTAATCCCACGCAGTGAGTGTGAAACAGTTACTGGCAAAAGATTGGAGAAATGCAGTGTGGTTGTCACTGATCCATGTGGCTATTTGGAAAATACTCCTTTTCAGAAACTCTATCCTGAACTGTGTAGTGCTAGGAAGAAGATTTTAGGAAATGGTAGTGTGCAACTTGGGTCATACAGCTTTCCGTGCTCCTGACCTCCTCTTCCCAGCACCAGTTTCCGCCTTTTTTGACCAGTTGGAGCAGCCAGGAAATGGTCCCATAGGTAAAACTGCTTTCCTTGCTGTCTTTAAAAATGCGTTTTGAACTGCTGCAGGAATTTCAGGGTTGTGTCATGAGCTGGCTTGGCAGTACTGAGAGGGAGAGCAGTGGATGTACAAACCTTACCTGTGTGGAGGGACCCAGGGAGGTTGTTTTGGGAATGGTTTTGTGGCCTGTCTTGTTGGAGGCTCCTGCTGACAGTGACCTTGCTGCCTGTGGGCAAAATCAGAGTGGGAAGTTGTCTCTCTTCTGCAAGCTGAGACCTTTCTTTCCCAACCAGCAGCTGTTAGGGCTTCTTTGAAGTTATTTGGTAAACTGAGTCATAGGAAAGATTCTCAGCTATTCATGTAGGACTGAAAGATGCCATGGGAATTTCTGCACGAGACCTCCCCGAGCCTGGTTGTTGATGCCTAAAATTGTTGGCTGGAGTGAACTCGTAATTACCAGCCTTTTCTGAAGCCATTTCTACTCTGTTTTCCTACATTAGATGACGCAGCTAAACAGAAATGATCCTGAGTGTGCCTCTCTATTTTCCTTGCACTTTCATTTGTTTCTTATGGGCACTGTCTCAGTCCCACTATCAGGCTCAGAAGAAGATTGTTGTAATTCAGGGTTTTTTTCCTAACCAAAACAGAATTTGGCAGAGTAATAAAGGCTTTTGTGCATTTAGACTTGAAGAGTTGAATGCTCTTCTCTGGTCCTATGGGAAGCATATATCAGTGGTGCTAATTATAATCCCACAAGCTTGTTGCCACACGGAGGCAATAGGAAGTATCAACTTCTCACTAGAACTCAGCGTACTGTGGTCTGCTGATTATGTGTAGCCATGGCAGATACCAGGAATGAGATTGTATTTCTTATCCTGGTTTTTCTACTTTTGCTATTGTTTGACTTTCAATCTCGTTACTAGCTTTGCAGAAAAAACCCTCAATCAACCCAGAAGACCATTTAGGCTTTTTCATTAGTTATATTGACAGGGTAGTGCTGAGTTGGACAATAATTCATTACAGTCAGTGCTGATGGAGAAAGTGTGGTGGGGATTTACCTTTTCGATACAGACAGAACTAACTACCACACCTGGAGAGTGTTTGCTCTTCTCTTTCCAGTTGGAAACCCTGTGACATAAAAAAAGGACTTGATTAGTGCATTAGGGCACCAAAGCAGATATGGATGGGATGGGAAAACACTTGAGTAAGTGTGGGGAAAAATAGTTGTGGCCCAAATATGATTCTTTTTAATATAATCTTACTGTGAGAACGAACTCTGAGCTCCGAGTTGTTTATCATGAGGCTCTCCAGAAGGCTGTGTTGACCAGGGTGGTTGTGTGCAATAAGATGCTTTGATGGTTGTTTAATAAATTTGTATTCTGCCTGTCCTGGAGCATTTTCTTGGGGCACAATAGAAAATGGTAATCACTGGGTAAAGAGCAAGTGCTACAAAGGATTGAGCAATAACTCCGCTTCTTTCAAAACCCTAGAAAAGATGAATGACTGCACGTGGTGAATCATCACTGGCGTGGTTTTTCAGAGAAACAGTCAATGTTCCTTTGAGACTTGATGAATAAGCAGTTGCTGCAATTTTTCATCTGTGTGTGTAGTAGCCTCTTCCTACTTGCCAATGCAGCAATAGTCACCACGTTAGTGGTGAATATGGGTTTCCAAGTGTCCCTTTAATTGATATCTGTCACACAGTTTCCAAACATAATTACACTGGTTGAGTTGCAGTCTGCTCTGTGGATTTACGTTACTCTTTGTGAGGATTTTGGCCTCTTGTTTTGCAGGAAGATACCATAATTATGATTCCAAATGGGTGAGAGGAGAGAATATGGAGGGAGCATGTTAGGCTGACTTCCTGAAAATAGGTGCTTTAATTCTAGTATAATAGTTATGTGTTTTGGTTTGTGACATCTTGGATTTCTATTATTTCCAACTAAGCATATTCCAAAGCTTTTTTGGTAACCTTTCTAGTAGAAAAACATTGAGAGGTTGTGGAGCTGCAGGTATTCGGTGGCATTTTACTCTGTTATGGTGGTGGCAATAATTCCTGGGGGTACTTGTTAGATATTGGAAGTGAGGAGAAAGAGTTTTCCTTAGCTGTTGTGGGTAGAGATGTGTGTTGACTATGCTTTTGCTGGCTTTTTCTGTAACTAAAATAAACTGGTCAAGTGCTCCACAGGTGTGCAAGCTCCTGGACCTCTCCTTGTCTTCTACACTGGGAGAGCAGAGCAAGACAACTGTTAGGGATGGGTGTGAGCAAACCCAGCTCTGACCTTCCCCAAGGTGCTGGATCTGAATTTTCTGGGTTTTGAATGTTAGTTGTCATATTTGAAGAAGTATGTAATAACTTTCTTCAGCTGATTAGTTCTCATTTCTAATGACTTTTTCTTTTTATTAGGAATACATAATCCGTGTTCAGAGAGGCGTTTCAACAGAAAACAGCTGGCAGGTAATTCCTTAAATTGTGGTTCATGTAACCAGGATGCTGTTTTTAGAAAGAGTTTGAAAATTGTCTCTTCCTAGCTTTTAAAATTTGATCTGGAAAGAGAAATGTTGATTTGAAATTGAGAACATGAAGTGCTTAAATTCTTTTGGTCAAAACTAAGAGAAAAACAGTATTGCTGCCAGCTACAGAAGGCGTGTTGTCTGCTGCTATTCTGAATATTCCAGGAAAAATGCCTGTCATGTGTTTCTACTGTGTGTTAGTACAACCATCATTTTAAAATCTGAAATGGCAGTTTTCCTTTCTCAGTAATCACAGCTCTGCTGATACAAGACAAATGAAACCAAGAAGTTGTAATGAAGATGACTATGAAATGTTGCATCTAAAATGACAAAAATGGCTTGTTTGCAGGCAACTTTGCTCACAAATACTGTTTTAAGATAATTTTTAGAAATGCTTTTTCTGTTTGCTTGGGTTGTGATTAAAACTCTTTTTTGCTCTCTGCCAATGTGACATAAATCCAGCAGTTATGCATTTGTACAAAAATTGTTAAAAGATGAAGATGATTGTAAAGGGGAATTACTTTTCTCTGATGGGATTCTGAGGAGTAAAATGCTAATGGAAAAAGTAATTAGTTTCCTGAACTTTGTCTTTTATTTTACAGATTGTGAGGCGATATAGTGACTTTGATTTACTGAATAACAGCCTGCAGGTAACTTTCACTCTTCATATATAAATAAAAAATGTCATTAGAAGGATATATTCAAAATGTCTCGGGAAATTTTTATGTATTGTGGTGAAGAAACAAAAAGAATTCACATAGCTGTAAAGAGAAACTGTGATTGCAAATGTAACTTGAATGTGTACTTTTTCACCCTTAAGTTTTCTCTTGTAAAACTTGAATTTTAGCATCAACAGGATCAATTTATATAGAAATAGAGGAAATTGGCAGATACTGAATCTTTCCCTTTAGTCCTGTGACTTGTTCCGGTTTTATGTGTTTTTATTTGTTCCTCCTTTTGATTTGGAGAAAGCCAAGGCACATACCAACCTTATAAATTCAGCATTGAAGTGCTACGTGTCTCATTATTTATATTCGTCTAAAAGCACTACCAGATGCTGCTTCTCATGTGATGGTTTTTTGTGTCACTGAGGAGTGTTCCTTGGTCAGACACTGGACTTACTGTGTGTTTCCTTCTGCTTTTTAGGACAATTATTTCTTTTTAGTTTGTGTGGGAAAAAGCAGGGTATGTGAGCTTGTTTGGGAACAGGGGAGAAGCAGCAGTGATTAGCATCTACAGGAGACAAACTCATTACTTGAGATTTCCATACTGGGCAAACAAGATAAAAAGTGAATAACATGATTTGAGGACAGATTTTTGTGACTTGAAAATTTTCCCCTTGTTCAATGTTGCATGAATTCAGGAGCTAAATACTACTTCCACTTATTCCCTCCTCCCCAAATGAAATCAACTGCTTGATGAGCCGCGGTGAGCAAAACCCTGTAAGGGTGTTGATTTGTGTGCTCTGATAGCCCACTGTAACTGCTTCCTGTGCTGCAGGTGGGTGGGGGCAAATCAGTCATAATTCAACAGATGCAGCATGGGTGCCTTGTGGAATTATTCTGTTGAATGTGCAGTAGCATGTAGGAATTTTTATCATGACCTAGAAACCTTCTCTGTGATGTGCTGAATAAATGCAATACAGAGGTGTCTCCTGCTCCAGAGACATCCAAGATTTAAAATTAGACAAAAACCCAGGGGAATACAAAGAGTTGAGATGGTACTAGTCATCAGAGTACCTTGGGGTCATTGTGGTCTTAACCATAGTTTTGATGGAGATCACAGAGAAAAAAATGTATGGATGTTTTAAAAAGAAGGTAGAGTTCACTTTGCAGCCACCTATAACAAGCTCCTCTTAACAGTGAGGGAATAGAATGTGTTAAGGCATGAAAAGGCTTTGTTGCCTTCTCATTTACCTTTCAAATGAGGCAGCTTTAGTAGAGAAGGCAATGGACCTTTAAGACTTTAAATCCAGAAATGATAGGTACTGCAAAGTTAGGCGTAGGTGGAAAGTCTATAAAGTGAAGGTAAATTGGTTATGTATGATGCAGGTTAGAAAGAAAAGGCCATGTATCTGAGATAGAGGTGAATCAGAAAAGTGGAGGGTCCAGGAAATCATCTGACAGCAAATTGCAGAGTGGAACAAAGTGGAAACTTGAAATGAGAGACTACAATCCAGGACAAAAATGTCAGCTGCTCGGATGAATTGAAAACATGAAAAAGAATTATCAAAATGTATCTCTAATGGGAGTATATGAGAGGGTGGCTAAATTAGCAGGCTGTGTGCTTTAGCAGTTGGTCTCCTCCAATGGCTCTTGTCTCTCACTGTTTCACAGTTTTTTATAAATTACTCTGTGGTGCTGGAGCTGAAGTTTCCTCATCCATTAAGACAATGCAACACTCCTCAGATGTTTCCATCCAAAACTCTAAGCAGCAATATTCCATCACAATATTCAGGTCCCATGACATGTTTCTAAACTCTTTAAACTCTCATCTTGTGTATATTGAAATTAGAGTAAACAAACAAAAATCCAAACAAGGCAACCCTCCCAAAATAAGGACCAAGAAGACACCAAACCTTATTCTTCCTCCTTCAAAGCTAAAAATCTGCTGGAAAAACTGCTGGAGCTTCTTTTGCATGTAAAGCCCCATGTTCAGGTGGGTGTGTTTGAGCACAGCTGCAATTGAGTTGGAATGCAAATTTTCTGTTTTTAATCTGGTGCTACCTATGTAATAACAGTAAGTATTGAGAATTTCAAAATTGTCCAGGCTAGGGAATGCAGTCCTGCCAAATACCATGGAAAATAATAAGACGTGTATACCTGTGACCCTGATCTGTATCAGAAATTTTCTAGACAGATTCCCTGAACTCTCAGTTGTACTGGATTGAAAAGTTTCTTCCAGTCAGTTCTGCATTTCTTCCTCTTATTTGACAGAGATCAGTGGAGATCAGGGGCTGCTCTTCTGTTTTGTCAAGTGAAGTGCTGGTACTGGAAGTACTGGAATTCACAGCAAGATCTCTGGCTTTTGTGAAGCATTTTATTGCAGCTTTTGAACAGACATTCCTGAGCGGGCTGTGGTTTGAAGATAAGAATGTTAATTCCCAGGTTCTTCCGTGGCGAAGCCCATCCTGGCTCCAGTGGTGAGCCGGGGCCACTGACAAGTAGTGTCTGAAAGCATGTGGGGTCTTTGCAAGGTCAGGCCCTCAGTGAGGTGTTCTGTGGTGGAGTGTTCTTGCTGTGCTGTGCTGTGTGTTTTGGCAGATTGCTACAAAAACCTGGGCCTGAATGTTACTGTCTGCTGAAAAATAGCGGAAGTCTGATTTATAAGTTTTAAAACAAATAATAGTGGTTTGAAAACATGTGAATTAGAGTCAGTTTCTCTCTTATGGTAGCTAGCTGTCAGGTCAAGAAGGTAAAGGTGATTATGATTTGACATGCTTTTAAAATAAGTAGTACCAGAAAAGGATTTCGTTTTTGTTTAGAAACTCGGTTTTGAATTGAAGTAAGAGTGGTCTGCCAAAGGAGAGTTCTGTTTGCATCTGGTGTAAAAACTAATTTGGTGAATTACTGGCTGTAAGTGATATATGGTTGCTTTTGAGTTTATTCCTGGTTTTTATTAGCAGCTTCTGTAATTCAGACATAGTTATAGTTCTTTTTCAGTCCATAATTTGCAGTCAGAAAACAAGAAGTAGGAGAAGTGCTAAAGTTAGCAACTTTAGCAACTTCAGCAACACAGGACAACCCCTGTGTTCAAATGAAGGAGATAGAAAGGAAGGGGAATGCTACTTCTGTCCCAGTTGGTTGAACTAATCCATTACCTTTTCCACTAGTTAAAATGAAAGTTGTTCAAACACCGAAAGTCCCTGTCTTCTCCATGGTGAGCTGTTTGCTTCAGAAATGAGGTTATTGCATCTGGTGTAATTGATTCCTGCAACACACAATTCTTAAAGATAACTCCCATGGAGATTCAGCTTACCCAAGGCAGGTGCTTTGATCTGCAGGACAGCGATGTGTTAACAACACGAAAAGTGTATTCTGGCAATTCACATGACGTAATTGAGTATAAACACTAACGATGATCTCTTTGATCTGACTTACACAAGGCTTTGAATTTCTGTACATCTTTTTCATTGTCCTATTTTGAAGGATTTCTCTGATTTTTTTTTCTGAAGTTTAGGATCTCTTATGTCAGTATAAAACAATTACTGTACATCCCCTGATAGATTGCAGCTATTTCTGGGTTGAAAGATGTATAGATGTTTAAAAAATGTACAGGCACAAATTCAGAAGATAAAATGGAAAAGGTGCACCATATTTGAAATTACAGACGTAAAATACTAACAGAAGGGGTTTTATATTACCTACAAATACACAAAGGCAGAGGAAAGTTACTAATCTGCACTTGATGAAATTAGAAGGTATAAATCTTACCCAGAAAAAATGGAAAGGTGTGAACCGTTTTTGTGCTGTGGCAGAGGTACATGGTAGAAAGAATCTGGCTGAAAATTGTAGCCATTTAGTATCTGAAAGTTTCATGTAGTGATCTTAGATGTATGACTTAGTAGTAAAAATTTGTCTCCTTGTATTTTCGGTGTTGTTCCACTTACTAATCTCTTCACAGCGGGATGCGAGCTGTCATCTGACTCTGATAACGGTACTTAGGAAAAATATAAAAGCTTGTACATACACAGTACAAAAAGAATTATCCAGTAGCTAGCTTGCTTCTGAGAGTCTTTTACATTCTGGGTGGCCAGTTGTCATTGAGGCATTTTGAGAGCAAGGTTAGTAATTTTTCCTCTCTTTTTAAGATCTCAACTCTAAGTCTACCTCTTCCTCCAAAAAAATTGATTGGAAATATGGAGCGTGAATTCATTGCTGAAAGACAGAAGGGACTCCAGGCCTATCTGGATGTAATTACTACCCATCACATACTGTCTAACTGTGAACTGGTAAAGAAATTCTTGGACCCAAACAGCTATTCTGTAAACTACACTGGTAAGTAGGAAATACAAAACTGTGTTAAAGTTTGACATCAGCATGTGCTGTGTATCTTCTGTGAATGCTGGCCAGGATCTACATTGAAGCATGGGGGGAACAACCTTCAAAATTATACTGTACATGTGATTATTTATGGTAATGCTTCTCCAGCTCTGTGCTTGGATCCTGCTGGGATTGTCAAATCTAAATATTTGAATTATTTCACAGAGGAGTGAAGAGGGTCAAGATCTGCATAAGCAGAACTTGGAGGAGGTGGGGTGGCGAGAGTGACATCTACTTTTCCAAATTCATAATAAATGAAAAGAGTTGGTGTTGGGAAATCATTTGTCAGAGTGTAAGGTGGAGTTAAGTTTGTCAGCCCTGTGTTCTGTTAAAACAGCCCATCCTCTGAACACTGAATCTTTCAATAACCATGGTTATCTTGTCCAGCTTTTATCCTTTCTTTGGAGTGTAGACTTCTGGAGCTAGGTTGAGTACTTTTTCAAGGCTAGAATAAGCCAGACACCCTCTTCCCACAATTACTGGAAAGTCACTGCATCCCTTAAAATGATACCCAGTGATCAGTTTCTTCATTACTGTTTCTTCTTTGAATTTGTCTTACTTCAGCTTCAGGCATTGGATATCATTAGATATTTGTCTAACAGACTGAAAAAACTTCCTCTTAGCGGTGAAACCCACTTCACAAATTTAGTTCATAGGCAAACCAACTCTTTGTAAAATGCAAAGCTTGTTTTCTTAAAAGCAGAGCCTACTGAAGCAGGAACTCATTGCTTCCTTTTCACTTGTCTTTTTTTCCTCTCCCTTTATGTAACATTCTTGTATCTTCAGCTTCAAAGTACAAAGAACATTTCCTGGATATTTCTGATAAGCTGTGCAGGAGTTGTAAATTATTGTAACTCTTTAAGGATGCAGTTTGTCTGGCTACTGCTGAGCAAACAATATAAATTCTCAAGGAGACATTTTGACTTCTGTGTTAATTCGACCACTTTCATCAAGATTGTTTTTCCTGCAAGTTGCTGGGAAGTTGGTGACACACATGTCATTGCTTATGGTCTTTGGAGACACCATCCATTTGTCACTTCTTAAATACTGGAGCAATGAGATTATTACACTTTTTTTCTAGCATATTTCTAAAGAAAGAAGATACAACACAGAGAGATGAGTGCATCCTTACCTTTTTGCTGTGTTTCTATGCCAAGATAAGCCATGTTAGAGAAAATTCCTTGTTGGCATGATTCCCATTCTCCCCTCCACTTCTCATTGAGATTTCCCCTCAAGTCACAATAAACCAGTTGTGTTCCCAGCTGTGGAAGAATTCAATAACCAGATGGGTGTCCTCTCCCTGGGCCCCCAAAATGTATGAAGGCACATGATAGCTGGAGAAATACCTCTGCCTGCACAGAAAAGGGCATAATAACACATAGTGAAACAGAACTAGTTTACATAAACTACACATAGCAATAGCAACATAGATGTACATTAAAGAGACAAAAGCAATTTTACAGGTATAGCAGAAACATTTGATGTTCTAATGTTGTGTACACCTAGTGTGGGAAATCTGAGCTGGGATTTAGACTTGGAAATGTAGATCCGGTACAGATAGAATAGAGATTGGTAAGCTAAATTTTCCAAGCAGTGCTTTCTCTGTTTTCTCTCTGGAATTGAGTTATCAGGTTAAAAATGCAAATGCCCTCTAACTGTGTTTTTATCTGATTTCCCTTTGAAGTGATTTTGCTGACTTTTAGTCTGAATTTCTTCTGGCATTGAACCTTACCTCATATGTGGATAATTACATTACATAGTGTCATAAAAACATTTTAATTTTTTTCTTCTTTTTCCCTGTCTTTGCCTCCTTTTTTCTTTCCAGAAATTGCCTTACAGCATGTTTCAATGTTCTTCCGATCAGAGCCAAAGTGGGAAGTAGTAGAACCATTAAAAGATATAGGTAAGAAGGGCATGTGTGCATGAAAACTGCTCTGATTTTTTCCCAACTACATGAGTTGTCCCAAGATTCCAATACTGTCTTTGCTTACAGACCTTGTCCTTCCTGTAAGCTGTGTGATTTAGCAGTGTTTAATTAAAGCTGCTGCTGACTTTTTTCTTTGCTTTCTTTGTAGGTTGGCGAATACGTAAGAAATATTTCTTAATGAAAATCAAGAATCAACCAAAGGAACGGCTAGTGTTAAGCTGGGTATCTATGCTTTTATTTCATACTTAAATCTTCCTCAGTTTCACTCTGAGTTCGATTTTGACTACCATGCATGAGTGATGGGGAGAGAGATTGAAGAGCTCAGGCTTTGAGAGAGCTTTGGAAGCCACTAGGTGGATTTGTGGTGTGGGAACTCCTTGTGTTTCTTTCCTCTGGTGCCAAATCCACTTTGCAAGTTTCTGTGCTTGGTCATTTGCTCCCAAACCTGCATCTCAGGATTCTTTAGTTGTAATGGTGTGGCTGTTGACCATAATACAGATTTGCTCACTGAAAATAACGAGATGATCTTTTTTAAAGTCATGGGTTTTCTTGCTCAGATCTTTAGTCGTACTGACAACTAAAGGTGAGAGGAACATGAATTGCCCCTTTAACAACGGTTGCTTTTGCTCCTGTGCTGAAATGTGTTGCCCTGTTAATTGTATGAGGACAGCTGTTTGTGAGACTTCACTGGAGAGCGGAGGTCACTAAAGCCTGTGGGAGGAGGGTAGTTTTTCTTGCTGCAGAGGAAGAAGGTGCCTTATCAGTTCCCAATGTACACAGTCCCCCAGTTTGGGGTTGGCAAAGTTCATTCAGTGGTAGTAATGCATGTCAGATCCGGGGGAGGAAAGGGGCAGTAATACTTATTTATGGTCAGACTGTTTGTGTTGTAAAACCATGGCCTTATTCAGCCTCTTCAGGTTTCATTCTGTATGTGTAATTTCCTTGCTTGCTTTTCAAAATATGCCTTCAGACATCTGTCCAAATTTGCCAGGGTAGAACATTGATCCCATTTTCTGTATGGAATGCAACATGTATTATGATGCCATTCTTTTCCTGTTTATCTCCAGGCTGATCTTGGCCCTGATAAATACTTGTCTGACAGAGACTTACAGTATGCTGTGAAACTTCTTTCTTCGTGTTCTGTGAGTATTACTTGAAGATTTTTAAATTGTGCCAGCACAAATTTGTGTGTCAGGGACTGATCTTGGAAAAGCCCATGTAGCTTAGTTGACATAGTTTGTAATTTTAGAGTTGCTTTCATCTAAAGGTTTGCAAACCTTTTAATTACATTTCCCATATACTATGAGGTAACATGTTCTTAGCACAAATAATAGTCCTGCAGGATTATTACAGGAGATTCAGTGTTGTGGTTAATTTGACTTTTTTTCTTCTTGTGCAGTACTGTGAGATCACAAGCTTTTATTTCATCTCCTCGACACCTTTAGGCTGTTAGGATAGTGCTGTTTAGGTGTAATTGCTAACCCGTGAGCCAGGATATTCTCAGGCGGCAGTGGCTGAGGCAGTGGAACGAGTATCATTATTTTTTCAGTTCTTTGGACTGAAGACAGGAGAATGTTAGTATAGCAGCAATGGGGGCACTACAATTTAAACTGCTGTGAAATGCCACATTATAAATCCAGTAGGCATCTCTGCCTAAAAATCTGGCGTTTGACTCCAAGATGAGTCTCCCTTTAAGGATGTTAAGCATGTGAGAGAGTGTCCGAAATGGATATTTTTTGTTTTTAATTTATGTGTTAATTGAATCATGTCTTTGTGAAGTTTTCTTTGCATTTACTCCAGGTTAAGACTGAATAACTTGAGTTATTCAATGTCACTGACAGAATCCAATTTACTACTTTAAATATACAATTCAGGCTGATCTTTTCTTACTTGTGAATTGAACATGAATTAAAAAATCCATCATCTCAAATTTACCTACAGTTTCTTCTTTTGGTAGCATCCCTACATTTACAAAATCACTTTTGCCACTGCCAACGAATCATCAGCACTGGTTATTAGACCATTCAGTGAAAAAGGGACACTAAAGGACCTTATTTATAAGGTAATGTTTTCCCCCTACCCCCAACTTGAACGGAATGACCACAGATGCTTTTTTTTGGAAGTGTTTGTCATCAATTGCTAAGACAAATACTGACTTTCCTGGGCATGATACTTGATACATGTGTTTCTTTTAAAGGCAAAGCCAAAAGACCCATTCCTGAAGAAGTATTGCAATCCTAAAAAAATTCAAGGGCTTGAACTTCAGCAAATAAAAACATATGGAAGGCAAATATTGGAGGTACTTTTTTTTCTTTTCTTTTTTTTTTTTTGGCTTTGTTTACCAGCTTTTTGGGGTTTTTTTGGAGGCAAGCTGGTTTAATTACAAAAAGTAGACAAACTTCTGAGCACACAAGCTTTATTTCCATAGCAGACTTCAAAGCTAAATGTAAATTGAGATAAGCTGCTGAGTTGAATTTAGATATATATGTGTGAGACCATTTATGACCCAAAAAAGAGAAAATGCAGTTGGTGTCCGTGGAGTTTAAATGGGAGAGAGGTGATAATATAGTCTGTTCCTTGTGTAAAAAGAGAAAGAAGCAACTCATAGCCTGCAAAACGTGCCATAAATTCATGGTCATTAGTTTTTTTAAAAAAATTTTTTTACTCAAATGATCATATTCAGTAGAATTTTAAATTTTAGTTTCCAGATCTCTTTGGGAGGTGCCCATAAGTCTGCTTTGAGGATCAGCATCAAGTATTTGTTTTGTGAGAAGTGTTACCAGTGAAATCAGTATGAATAGTCAGCCAAAGAGGATGTAGATAGAAGATCAAGTTGAGTGAGCATTCCAAATGGGAGCCTCATTTATTATGTCTGCTTTAGTACTGAAGCATTTAAGCTGATGATCTTATCGTCTTGAGATCATCAGAGCATCTTGTGACAGTGCTTCTCTGTTGGATTTTTTTCAGGTATTAAAGTTCTTGCATGAGAAAGGATTTCCTTATGGCCATCTTCATTCTGCTAATGTGATGCTGGATGGGGATACCTGCAAGTTACTGGATCTAGAAAACTCCTTGTTGGGACTTCCATCATTTTATCGATCATACTTTTCACAGTTTCGGAAAATTAATGTAAGATTCAAACAAAGAATTCATCTGACTCTTATGCATCTCTTTATTCTCAACCTTTGTTTGTGGAGAGCTGACTAGAATGACAAAACTCTCTCAAGCCCTTTTATTAGTCTGAGCTTTTCTCCATCAAATCCCTTTTCTGCATTCTCCAAATCACTGTCTGGCTGCACAGCAGTCCTGTTGCAGCACATTGGAGTGAGGCCAAAGGCAAGCAGGTAGAGGGGGAGTGCAGCTGAGGGTTTTTGTGGCAACAGTGCCAGCACGAATAGAGGTAAAGTGCAGTTGTTTTAAGATCTCTTTCCACCCTGGTCTGTATTTCATAGGATTGTGCATATTGTCTACCACACTTTTTTTTCATTTGTATATCTGTACAATGAGCACAGCTTATTATTTGTGCTTAGCTGGAAGAAGCAATCAGCCTTGTCTTTGGTGGATACTGTGAAAATTGAGCAGATGCTTGAAGATCTCTAGCTATTCAAAGGTGATTTTTATTTGTTTGAGGGGTGTCTGTTAACTGCAGGCTTGCAAAGCAAAATATTTATCTTACTGCAAAAAGATGAAAACAAATTTGCCCTGTTGCAGCAACATCTTGCCTTTAGGCTCTCATTGTAATAAATTCCATGCAGCATCACGAGATAGCTGCTTGCTGACCTTGCTAAACAAGTTCTACTGTGTTGTCAAAGAAACGATCAAAAGTTCATGGTTAGTCCAAATCTGTTAGTGCCATCAAAGCCCCTTCCAGTAAGAGGAGACTTTTCTGTTTAAACATCATTCAGAAATCTTGGAAATATGCTGTTTGGGAGCTTAGCATATATGTACAGCTTGCACAAACCTAAGAAGGAGCAAAAGAGGCTCTCCTAGGTTTGTTTGGTATGCTTTTTTTTTCTGTGTTTTTATCTACTTCCCTGTAAAGTGGCAGCTGGTCATATTACAAATCTCATTCTTCGCTGTTTGACTTAGCGAGGAAAATGTGCTTGGTTGGGATTTCTGTTGATGTGTGGATATCTAAACTGCTGTGTGAAGAGTTTACTATTTCACACATTTTTACAGAGCTTGACTACACTGCTCTCCCATTTGTACAGTCACGTACAGAAAGACAACAGGAGCTGCTTTAGCTTGTTGCATGAAGATTTCATCTGAGCTACAGTTACACAGGGAAATGGTTGTGGTTAGGAACTGCTTAAATGGTTCCCCTTTTCTATCTTCACATGCAAGATCACTGGGTTAACCAGTTGGGAAAAACTAACAAGTTGTGGTTCTATTTTTTTGTTCCCCCACAGACTTTAGAGGGTGTTGATGTTCATTGCTTTGGACACTTACTGTATGAAATGACCTACGGAAGACCCCCAGACACGATTCCTGTGGAGAGCTTCCCCCCTGCTCCATCAGTGTTTGTTGGTTAGTATGCAGTGCAGAACATCCCAGTCACAGCTGCCTGGGTACACTCTTAGACTTCACCTAAGCTGAAGTGCTATGAAATAGCAGCCTGAGCTCTTTGCACCCTGTGACTGGAAAGAATTAGTAATTTGGTCAAATAGAAAATGTGTTCTTCATGAAACATATGTAGTGTATGAATAAAACTTTTTTTTTAATTGAGTGATAGAGCAGTGTTTAGCAAGTAATGAGATGCCTGGATTCCCTTGCCTCATGTCTGACATTCTTGAAAAGCTTCTATGTGTAATAGTAACACTATAATAAAAACCACATGCCACAGAGCTTCATCCCTGCTTGGTTGATGCAATACTTAGGGGAGCATCACACAGCAGTGCCAGACATTCGTTCTAAATAATTTGCTATCCTGCCGTGCAAAAATGTATTCATTCGTATTCTTTCTTTGGTAGTGTCAGTGTTGGAGTCCATTCTGACTTGTGAAGCTCTGAAGAATGGGATGCCAACTGTCTCACGGCTCTTACAGATGCCGTAAGTCCTGTTTGACTTGTTTTATTCTAATGGAAGTGTTTTTAATTATTTGAAGAGGAAGAAACTTTCTGCTCTTTTTCCTCTTTAGAAAGGTTTGCTCCTCGTTCTCAGGCATGTGTCCCAAATGAAGCTTGATAGGCTTTATAGAACCCATCCCTTGTTAATAAGTGTGTTTAACATTTCTTTGTCTCTTGGTCTGATGGACCTGTTATGTATACACTTTATTTAGCATGGTTTAAATTAATCCAGCCATTAAAGTAATGCAAGCATGATTAAGATCATGTACAGACTGATTTAAAGAATTTAGAAAAGAAGTATTTTTGCATGTCTCCTTGAGACCTACTTCAGTAGATTTTGCTATCAGTTTACTTAGGACTGGTGAAATAGATCTCTTGCTTTGCTCAGCAGTGACTTTTAGACCTGCTCTGGGTATGAAATATAGTGAGGAAGTTCTGTGTGGTTCCTTGCAGGGCAGGCTTAGGGACTCTCTGAAGCACAGAGAAAATAAATTTCCTTACAGGCTGCCCTCCCAGTATGCAGTGAAGAGTTGGTGAGGGCAGGCATGGGGCAAGGCCAGGGTGAAGAAAGGGAGCCCTGTCAGTGTGTCACTGAGTGGGGACCACACCTGTCTGCAGTGCCACCCTGCCTGCAGTTAGGACACAGCATTCCAGGGAAATTGCTGTCCCCCATGCTGTGACATGTCACCAGCAGGCTGAGCATGGAACCACAGTTCTGGTGGGAGGTTCTTTTATAATTTCTTAATGTGACATGCTGTAGTTGGGACCTCCTAAATGGCCGATTGTCCATACCTAAATCTGGGTCTGCGCAGATTGCAGTGTATTTAGAGCCTGCTCTGAGGTTCACATTTCCTGGTTGGGAAGAGTCATTGCAGCCATCAATTCCTTCTTTTCCTCTCCTCCTCTGCTTTTAAAGAAGGTGGGAGGTACAGAGAATAATGTAAGCAGTGGAGAAATACTATAGGAAAACTGTGAATACAGAAATATAGAGGTCTTTAAAGATGTTGAATAAACAATCTACGCCCAGCTGCATTTGATATATAAGATATTATACTACATTCCCTTCATACCAATACTCTTTACAAAAGTGTTCTACATAGATATGCAATGCACTTAATGTAATTTAAAGCCATTAATATAATTTAGCTATCTATTTATTTTAACCATAAGAACATGTAATCTGAAAGGGTCAGAAAGTCCTATAAGCAAGGATGAGCTTTCATGGGCTTTTTAAAGTAATTTAAAATTTGCTTTATTTCTGAATTTTTCACTGAATACTTAATTCACTTTCACTTAATTAACTTGATTCTTGAGATGAATTTGTTTTCTCTAGTATAAGCCTGTGATAATTTTCCACAGTGAACAGCAGCAAAAGATCTCAGTAATATTTACCTTGGAGCCAGGATTGAGGTCTCTCTGTGACAATTTTCTAGTGTGTTCTCCAGGACAAAGTATCTTGAAATGGACTAACCAGTTTATTTTCAGACTACCATTGCCCTCTAGTGTCTTTGTTTTGGATGGAAAAGGATTAATCATTAATTCTGTTTCTGCTGATACCATAGAGGGGCAAAAATATGACAATATTTGCTTTAGTTGCCTTTTCTAGAGGATAGGCAAGAATGCAGATATTTTCAAATGTTAAGTTCACTTGATCTTTCACATGTTCCCTTTTAATTCTAAACCAATAGGTGTGCTAAGAGAATGGTTTTTAACAAAAGCAATGATTTTGTTCAGGTGAATTTTAAAATAAGGTCCCTGGAAAGTTTTTTTAATGAAAGAATCCATATACTTTTAAGGAAAATGTATTTTTCTGGGGGGGAACCCTTCTCTGCCTTTGATAATTGTACTCGTTCTATCAATTTTCAAATTATCTCACACAAACTAGCTTTCTCTGCCATAAGTAGTGGCTACATTCAGAGGACTGGATGCTGCTGATTTTACAGCAGTGCTTAGGAAATAAAAACCAGTACATAGAAACCTGTGGCCAAGGGTTGAGGACAGAGAAGCAAAAGGAGAAAGGGAATTTAAGTGCACAGTACCAATAATATTCTTGCTCTAGTTTTGCTTGTCTCTTGGGAATAATATTCCTCTTTTTTCCTTTTTTTTTTAATATCCACTCACAGATTATTCAGTGATGTCCTGCTAACAAACTCTGAGAAACCACAGTTCAAGGTAGAGTTGAACACTGATTTGCTGATGTTTGTGGAAGTGCTAGGATGTGAGTAGCTACACTCTAATTGACAGAGGGGGAAGAGGAGACCTGGCTTTATTTACCCCTATGGCTACCGCCATCAGTGTTTGGATTCCTTTGCCAAATTGTACCTGAGAACCTGACCTGTGTCACCCTTTAGAGGGGGGCACGAGGTGACCCAGGAGTGTTCAAGAGCAGCTGCTGAACTAGAGCCCATTCGTGTGACTGATGGTGATGCTCTGTCTGAGCAGAGGCTCTGAGTTGTGTGGGTCCCTTGCAGTGAGAGCAAACACATTGCAAAGACCTGTGGAAGATGATTATGCTACGTGAGACCATCAGTGCCTTGCTGCCAGCTCCAGAACTGCACATTTCAGGAGTCACATCTGGTCCCCCTGGGGAGCTGCCCCAGGGCGCTTCTCCTGGAGGACATGTGCCCTGTGTCTTGTGTTGTCAGCCTCATGGAAATTTGGGGATGTGACTGGAGTCTCAAAATAGTTATCTGTTCCTGCTTGTAGAGTATCCCTTCCAGGGTTTGGGGTTTCTTTGTCCCCGCTGATCTGTAGCTAGATTTGGAGTAGAAAAATATGCATCTAGAGTACTCTTTTCTGCTTTGCTAAAGGAATAGTGTCACATCTTGGGGTTTTAGATGAGCAATGTGATCAGATGAATGGTGAGTTTTGAGCAGTGAAGTTGTGTGTTGCTTTATCACATTTTGTGCTATGATTTTGTTCCCCATTCTATATTAGATTCCTACTAAGCTAAAAGAAGCATTGAAAATCTCCAAGGAATGCATAGAAAAGCGATTAACAGAAGAACAGAAATTGGTAATGTCTGCATTTCTTTATTTCCTACAGACATTTCATTTCCTCTTATCATTTTTACATGCAGAAAGTGAGTTTTTACTAAAGTGATTTTGAGTAATAATGGCTTTCACCAACAGATTTGCTTTCCCAAAAATGCAATATGAAGAGTTGTAGAACAGCTGTTGACTGTAGGCATTTCACTGTTTTAAGTGGTGCAACTTCACAGGCAGTGGCTCCCAAGTCAAAGATAATTTTAACTGCAATATGAGTCTCCATCCTCTACTAGGAGCAGTAAAGATAAAAACTAAAAACGAAAAAGAAATCCAAACATGCAAAGTGACTACAATGTGTTTTCTTGTACCCCAAACATGTTGTTTTCAAACATGTAAGATCTTAATATGGTCTTTTCCTATTTTTTCTTTCATTTTGAAGATCCACCAGCACAGAAGGCTGACAAGAGCTCAATCTCATCACGGCTCAGAAGAAGAAAAAAAGAAAAGGAAGATCTTGGCACGAAAAGTAAGCAATCTTTAAATAGGTTTCTCACACAGAAAAAGATGTGTATCTTTTTGTAACGTTTACCGTGCACAGGTTTAGCCGTAGGTACATGGCTCTATTCTTTCCTGTGTTTTTCAGCACTGATTGTTTTCACTTCTTTAGCTAAATAATAGATTTACTAAAAAGTTTAAGCTACAGTGGTAGCTGACTTGCATATTGGTGTAACCTGTTTGAGGTCGCTGTATGAAACCAGTGCTGGTTAACAGCTCACACACATGTGAGCTGCTCTGCTTCCTGGGAAGGTGTTGGAGCCTGTTTCTCTCTGCTCCTGCATCACTGTCTGCATTGCTCTTCCTTTCTGGGGGGTCAGTTTTCTGCCTTTCCCTTGTGGTCAGAGGGCCCTGGAGTTCCCTGGTGCTGCCTGGAGATGTTTGAGCACAGAACAACCATGTTGCTCTTGTGACCACGTCAGTGTGTGCTGGCTATGGGGAGAGGGATGCTGAGCATTGAAAAACCTTGTGTGATACAGTGGATGGCTGTTACAAATCTGTGTGTCAGTTCAATCCTTATCATAGAAAGTGATTATTCATTCCCATCTTCTATTTTCTCTGCTCTCTTTTAAAGAAGTCAAAACGCTCTGCCAATGAAAGTGGGGAAGAACACTCAGCCAAATACAGCAACTCAAATAACTCAGGTAACTACAGAGAGAGGAATTTGCTTCTACACAGCTATGTCAATTTTTTGTTATTCCTGTTATTTTTGGTCTGAAAAGATACAGGATTACCATTGCTTTACTTATTAATATTGGACTACCAAAGCCTGATACCACTGCTTTGGGTATTTAATAATAGATAAATTGAGGGCTTAAAAATATCGTTGATGTTATATTTCCAGCTGCCTAATTTAAAGTAATGTGTTCTCTCTTCTGTGCCCTATTCCTCAAAAAAAATTATCAGTCTCTTCATTCTGTTTGATATTTGAGTTGAATAACAGCAACATCCATTACTTGGGTTTTTAAATAATGCAGTCTTCAGGGACACTCTCTGTGGTGATCTGTATTACGTAGTAAGGTGAATGAGAAAATTATCTGTCTAATTACTGCTTCAGTGCCAACAGAGCCTTTGACAGGTCTTCATTTAGTTAAAAGGCGTGGTTGGTACTATGGCACAGATTAATAGAGTTGATTTGGCTAAAATGTATCCAAAAGCAGCTTGTTGTGGAGTACAGCAACTGACTGAAAACCATCTCTTAGGAGAGATGGGGTGCCACCCATGCAGTGGCACAGCTCTTAAGAACAGAATTTGGATGCTGAAATCTAACAGCCCAAGCAACAGAATGTTTTCCATTGAGGAATATTGAGTGCACTTCCTATGTGTTTGGAGCTTCTCTGATACTCTGTACTGTAAAGCCACTGTTGCTGTGAATGGGAATCTTTCCCAAGATTTCAGTGGAAGCAGAATTGGATCTTCAGTCAATAAAGTTGGCTTGTTTCCGGCAATCTGTCTTGTCTGACTGTGTTGAACTGCAATGTCACAGCTGTAGTTACTTGACTGTTGTTTTATTTAGCAGGCTCTGGGGCGAGTTCCCCTTTAACATCTCCATCATCCCCCACTCCGCCCTCCACAGCAGGTAAGTTTGAGAATCATTACAGTGTTTACCTTTTTTATATTGTTTTTTTATTCTGCCCCTCAGTGGTGGGTGTTATTCCCAAGGATGATTAAGGGATCATCCCAAGGATGGAACACAGAGATGACAGTTACCTTGTGGCAGCCTGAGTGTGGCCATGTGCTCTCTTTTGAGGGTCATAGAGAACCATTTTATAGCTTTCTTTTTCATTCAATAACCTTCCTTGAGATATATATGATATGATTTACCCAGGGTGTACGTGCTTCCTTCAAAGTCTGTATTACACCGGGCCTACCCACATCGCTACTTTCCAGGCATTTCTTGGTCCTCATGTTGCAGTATGCATTTTTTCTGGTGTTAATGGTCTGTTGATGCTGAAATACTGCTTGTTCATCCCTTGTTTCTTTGTATTGTCTCTTTATTCCTGTACTGCTGTGATGTATTCTCAGGAATTTTGGGTGTGACAAATTCAGTGGCTTAAGCTTCATAAATCTCCCCAGTCCTACTACAGCCCACTGATAACCCAGTAGAGTTGGTAGAAACAACTCTAGAAGCAAGATTGATTTCAGTTAAAATAATACCTTTATTATTTTTAGCCGGTTCTGGTTTTCAGTTTGCTGGGTGGCTGTGCAGAGAGTTTTGCTAATGTTTAGGACAGGGGTGGGAAGTGGTGAAGAATCTGATTGAGTGGGCAATAGAAATGCTCTGAAAGTTTGATTACAAATCTGAGTATTGAGCAGTAGTGGATGTGCTTCATGCTGAAAGGCTGGAAGAGGAACACTGGCAAATACTGATAACAAAAGATGTTGATGGAATACATTTCTAGAGGGGAAGCAGCCCATGGCATTGCCGTTTTTTACGGTGACCCTTGCCATAGGATTTTTGGTCCCAGGAGCTTTCTACACAGCACAACTCATTAACCAAAGCAATGCAATCAAATTTGTGTTTGCTGTGGATAGTCTTTCAAAGGACACTGCAGTCTGTGTGATGTAATTCAAATCAGTCATGCTGAAATTCAAATTAGTAATTTCTCCTTCAAGCTGAGGGCATGAGAAGTGTGTATTGTAGGAACTAACTTCTCTCAGTTAGCCTAAGCAAGATAATGACTGTTATTGTGTTGCACAGTAACAGTGCTGTTCTCTGGATGCACTGACTGTGAGCTGGAGGGTTTGTTGCCAGTTCTGTGGGCTTTTATAAGGAAGTAGCTGAAATGTGCCTCCAAAATGCACAGATGTTTAGAAAGCAGTTTTATTTCCAATAAAACTACCTTTTAGTTGTCTTTTGACTTGGACCTGTTGGAACTTGGTTGAACGCTTTTTCAAGTTTCAAGCATGGGATGCAGGTTTATGTGCAGATGTAGATCAAAATGGCTCAGGTTTGTGCCCAAAACTTGTCTCAGTTCAAACCATATTGTCACAGTGTTTGTTGGTCATCTTGCTGCCAGTGTGCTGTGAGTTGTGGTGATCAGCCCTGTCTGACGTGGTGCTCGTGGTCCTACCTGTCCTCACATTGGGAAGTGCATTAGTGAGCCGATGGCTCGGATGCTGTTTATGAGGTGTAAAGCCAAGTGTCACATTTTTAGGAATGCTTTTTGAGTAGAATTCTTAGAATAAACCTCAGGTATTAGTTCTAAGAGAAAACTAGTTTTCTGATTTTTTTCACCAGCACTGTCGTCGTTTTAGCTGTTCTAAGCAAGTATGCTATTATTGCCTCGAAGAAAGACACACTGGCCCCATGCTAGGACTTCATTTGTGATGAATGATGCATCTGTACCTTGCATTTCTCTCTTCTGGTTTCCTTGTACTTACTAAAGATATTTACCTCTAAACCAAAATTGCTCATGGGTGTCAGTGTGGAGAGATGATTCTCAAAAGTCTGTCAGTCTGTTTGTCTGGTTTGGTTGTGGTTGTGTTGGAACTGGGGCATCTTAAAGCATTCTGCTGATTGCAATACCATGGCAAAACTAAGGCTGATGTGGAAAAGTGCCCCCAAGAGAAGCTCTTGCTCTCATCCTGGCCCGTTACTAGTCAGATACAGAGTGTGTGTGTGTGTGTGAAGAGTCAGAGACACTCGTTCAGGGGGTTTCTCACACGTGTTGAAAGCTGATTTGTCTGTGAACGAAGGCTTTGTGAGGCTTGGCTTGCAGCAGAGTGCTTCGGAGAGTCAATGGAAAACAGACTTAAGGAATAAAATGATGGCTGGCTTCCACCATCTGATGGCAGCTGTAGGACGGAGCATGGCCTGCTCTGAGGGGAAGGGTGCCTTCTGGAAGCATTGGCTCTCATGGGCTGTTCTCATTGTTGAGAGTGTTTTGGGCTGGAGGTGTTGCAGGTACTTGGCTAAATAACATATTTGAAATACATTGTTAGATCATGCAAGTGATTCTAATGTAACATCCTGTGTTTCTGACATTCTCCCTTGAAGGTGTGGTTCTTTTTTTTTCTCCACAATTCTTTGCTTCCGTGAAAATCTGTTTGTTTTCTTTGTGGCCATGAGCAGTGGCTAGGATCAGAAGGGATGCAGAACACTGTGGTATGGGTTATTTAAAATTTCTCTGAGTATTTTCTAAATCAAATAAGCCCATAAAATACAGCAAGATCTCTTTCAACAGAGAAGAATTTGGAGGGTGTCACTTTTGCTTCTCTGGGCTTCCGTGCAGGAATAGAGTTGTACTTAACAATCTTTTTCTGTGCTAGTTGTTCTGAATCCTTCAGTATGACATACGTTTCATTGGCACCCATATGGTGCATCTTTCCTGGCCCTCACCTTTCTGTAAAACAGTTGGAATGCTTAGGAAGTGCTTTTCCTGAGTGTCTCTGACCCATATGTGTGAATACAGGTGTTAATACAGCAGGAAGTGTTTCTTGAACTGAATGGATTTCATCTTCTGTGGCTAATCTTCCTGCAGATTTCTTGCTAAATCTTTCTAAATGCATTTTAATCCTGTAAAGCTTGAATTATGGCATGTGCAACTGAAAGCATGTGTGTTGTATTTGTTGATCAAGTATAATAATGCTTAGAGCATGGGAAATTGTGATTCATTTTTCAGAACTGGACAAAGTATTGTAAATGTAATATGAAACAGTCAATCCACTGTCCTCATATTTGTCAGTGAGTAAGAATGTGTTGCCTTTTGTACTAACTTTTCAGCTAACAGTATCTGTTTTTCTTACTTTGACACGAGAACTGGATGATTAACTTGTGTCCTCTCTCTTTCTCTGCTGTCTTCAATAGAGCATGCATCATTTTGAACGTGAATTTTCGGAAAAGTAAGCTAATGCTGATTTATCTCTTTAAAGATGCTCTGTTTCTGAATGGGAAAGTTGGATGCAAATCTTGAAGTTGCTTAGTATTGGGAGGGAATAGAAGAAAAATCTGAATGTTCTTACAGATTATTTTAATGAAATACAGCATCTTTAAAAACTACCACTAAAATTATTTTCTTTGTTCGCATCCCATTCTCAGCTAAGTTTTTAATGCTGTTTGCACAATTTCTGTCACTTTAAATTCATAATTAAGTTTTTGTTTCAATTCAGGCATCAAGTTTACAGCATCTGATTTACTTCCTATTCCTTTTAACACACTCTTTTAACAAAAATGTCCCTGTAAAAATCCTTGGTAAGTTCTTGTTTGAGTGTTTTATTCTTACAACTGCATGAATGAATGAAATGTGTGTTTGCAGGCAACATCTTCCAACATATGTATTGGAAGGGCCTAGTGATAGCTGAGCACTTGTCTCAAATGTTTTTTTCTAGTAAATACAGGAAAATATTTCACTGTAGGGCAGAACAATTTAATCTGTAGTTGTAACTGTATATTAATAGATGTGTGTGAACTAAGAATTCTTTTGCACCACTTGTGTCAAGAAGGGAAGGACAGCTTGGTTTTGATTGTGTAACTGAAATGAATGGATTTGAAGATTTTTGAATCATGCTCTTAGTTAACAGGTTCAATATGTAATGCTCACAGCTAGTCAGATACCATTCTGAACCCTGTGTGTATTTATGTCTTAAGGCAGAGCTCAAGTGTAAGGGTATCATTCTCTGTTACCAGTCTCCCAAGAGTTTAACTACATGATGTTGTCAGCAGCTCAATTTCCATAATAGTCACTTCTGAGGAATTTAACAAATTTCCAGGAAGAAAGGTGATCTCTGTCCCTGCTTCCCTGTCTTTACTCCTGTAAAATAGCCAGACCAAAATTTGAAGATAAGACATGGAATCTTGGCCTAATAATACTTAGCGATCCAAGCATTTTGTGTCTTTTTTTCCCCCGCCATGTGTCAAACGTGTGCCTCCCTCCACTGAACGTTTTAACCATTGTATTTGTATTCTCTGGCCACTGCTTTCATGGTCATTCCCTATTGCATCTTGTACAACTACTTGCACAGTCTCTTTCAGCCTCACCTTGCCTTTCCAGACAAAAATCTTGTCTTTGTTCTCTGCAGTTCTTGCATCTCTTTGAAGCCATTGCTTTTGTGATTAGCTGCTCTTGGTGCTTTCGCAGCATTTCACCCGATCTGTGTGGGGCTAGGTTGGTGCACCAGTCCTAGAGTGTCCTGCTCTGACCACTTTAACCACTAAATGGGTACTTGGACTGCTCTTGGTCTTGTTCTTCCTTTGGCCAAGTGCCAAGTTTCCCTTTCCTGGCAGTCCATCCACAAGAGAAACAGGACTCCAATGCAGGAAATGTTTTTTCAGTATTTCTAATAGTAAATTGACATACATCTTTGGCAACTGTAAAAAGCAGATTTGGGTAAGGTAGAAGGCCCCAGTGTGCAATTTATTTCAGTTTGTGCTGCCATTGTGTAATGTTTTGGTTACTTCAGAAAGCAGTTGATCTACATGCAACAGGCATGTTAAATTGCTTCATTTGATCGCTGATATTTCTGTTAGGACTTGAGTATTTCCTCTGGAAGGGAAGAAAGTGAAGGTGAGCTCAATATGTACTTCCATGCTTTGTTTTCACAGAAGGCTTTCATGCCAATGAGAATTTCTCCTGATGAGTTGAAAGTGATACAATCAGAGCATGTATTAATGTACTGGCAAAATTGGCTGCTTTGTGTGAATACTCTGCATTTTGAGCTTGCTCCCATATGGGAAAAGTCTCTCTTCAAAGACTGGTACAAATAGAAAATGAGGGAGTTTTGAATTATCTTTCATCTAGTATAACTGCTTGTTTTAATAACAGCAGTTTTGTTTTTAATGTTACTTGTTAGTCTGAAAACAATTGTTGGGGAGGAATTCAGAGAGAAATGGAGCACAGAGAACTTTTGTCTGCTTTTTTTTCTGTAGTTGAGCTTTATCCTTCATCAAATCCCTTTTGAGTCTGAGTGGCGTGATGTTGCTTAATTTCTTGGTATTTGCTCACTTCTAGCCAGCTGTTCTACTTCAGGAACTACAGTCTCTTGGTTGCCTTAACGTTGTTTTACTTTGTCCAGTATCACAATTCTTGCCACTTACCAGTATATTCCTCTTTGTAGGTTAGAGCTACTGGAAGCAAGTGTTAATAGGTGCCATTTGTCTCTCTAGTCTTCCTGTGGAATAACTCATGATCCAGGTGATGGAGTTGAAATTCACTGCTGAGTAGTTCCAAGATCTTAATCATTCTGCCCCTACTCCTTCCAGAATATGAGACAAGATAGGTCCATCATTATTTTACTTGTGTAGCAGTGATGGTGCAGTGTGCAGCAGCAGAGCTGCACAAGATCAGGGTGCTTGGGAGAGTGCCTGGGGCAAATCAGGCCACTTGCCTGGATCTGAACTGCCAGGAAACACCTCCATGCAGGCCCTCCCTGCTGGACCAGCTGCATGTTCCACTGTAGGCTCTGGCTTCCCAGGGAGTCAGGATGTGGAGGCTGAGATAGGATGAGAAGCGCAAAGTGGATGTGGCTGGCATAGACAGCAAGGGACAGAGGACAAAGCTGGCGGGTGGGAACAGGAGAGGCAGGCGGGAGGTGTGTGTGACAGTGTTGTGATTCGTTCAGTCTTTCAAAACAATCATTTGTTACAACTTGTTTGGAGAAAGTCAAACAGAACCGTGGAAGTGTAAAACACTTCCAGAAAACTCTATCTGCAGTTAGTACTTTAAAAATGAAGTATAATCTGACCAAGCAAAATGATCATCACAAATACTACAGTGATGTGGTCCATCATAAGATGTAAAGTGAGTTATGTAAGAACAGGTAGTAAAATTTGCTTCCAGTCTTTGTTACTGCTCATGTCCCAAAGAGCAAACTGCCTCACTAGGGACCAACAGGAGAAGCTGAAGCTGGGAAGTCCTGTTAAGTGATCTCTGTGTTCTTTGGTGCAAGATCACATATGAGTCATGTTTTGCATCTGAGTACTGAGGCCCTTCAGGTTTCATTTCAGAGGTGTCTCAGATGACATGACTCACCTGCAGATAGAGGGATTTGATCACTTTGGCATTTTCCATCTGTTCTGTTCTTCACACTCCACTGGCATTCAAGGGATGACATGACTGGTGCAGGACTGACCAAGCAGCCGTGGTCCTCTGTGGCAGAACGTCCCTGGCATAATCAAACTCCCCCTTCTCTCCCCAACTCCACAGGAGCATCGTCCATACCCCCAGCACCACCCCCGCCGCCCCTGCCACCAGCAGCTCCTCCCCCGAGCACAGAGGTGCCCATGCCGCGGCCCAATGTCAGCGCAAGCCGAGGAGCCTTGCTCAGCTCCATTCAAAACTTTCAGAAAGGAACTCTGAAGAAAACAAAGATGTGCGACTACAGTGCTCCCAGGATCAGCTGAGGCCACTGGTCACTCCAGGATTCAATTCCCTCTCCCCCTCCTGTGCTGACCCTCCTGACCAGCAACTGACCCACCAGCAGAGTGGCTGCAGCTCTCCCCGGTTTCAGCTTTCCTCGAGTAGCAGCACTGCCCTGCCCGAATTGCTTTGCCATGCTGGGATAAGTACTCCGGTCTTTATTTGGCTGTAGGAACTGTGCTCTCTAGCTACAGTTTCAGGGGTACAACAACTTCTACACAGCTGAATAAAAAAATCTGAAAATAGGAATGACCATGATGATGGTAAACTAATTATTTTTTTCCTTGCTCCATTCCACCCTTATTTTCAAATTACAGGAATGTAGTTTTAGTCTGCTCAGTTTTTCAACTCTTTTTGTGCACTTGTAACTCATCTTAATTCTTGCTGCATGGAGTCAACAGGTTTGTTTTACATCATCCAACCCTTAAAGCATACTGCACAGGTGAGGGAACTGGAGAATTAAATCTTATTCCCACCATATTTGCTGGTGGAGTTAAAATGCTGTCTCATTAAGCTTGTTTAAATGGACATCCTACCTGCAACTCTAGGGGAGAGCGTTTTTAAATGAGGAAGCAATTGAAGTGGGAGGTAATAGGGCACTGGGATGTTATTGTTGATTTAGTTAAATGCAAAGTTACTTCAAGTTAATTCTACCGGTTAAACTTTATTGAAAGATCCTTTTTGATTTAAAACCTTAAACAAATTGCACTTTAAAGGATTATAGATAATCCATTTTTTAAAATTCAAGTACATCAGTGTTTGTTACTATGCAGAGAATGTCTGTACAAAGTTTCATGTAACCTGTGATATTCAGTCATTTTTATTAAAATGTTAATGGAATTCCTTCAGCAGCGTGTGGTGGGTATGTTCAGCTGGGACTGCACCTCCAAGCCAGACTTCCCAAGAACCGAACAGCACCTCTGCTAAAGGAAATGCTCTGGAAGGTATTCCTGGCTCTTCAGAAACAGGACCCAAGCTCTTCTGGTTGCTTACAAAGATATCTCCTCTCCCCCTGTTCACCTGATATGCAGAGCAGGCCCCACTGCACAGGCTCCTCAAGGCAGCTTTCCCTCTGTACCAGAAGCTGTGGAGGGAAGCCTGGCAGAGCTCCCTGGGATGCAGTGATCTCCAAAAGGCTGCTGTGACTGCTTCCCAGCTCTTCACACACAATCCACACACCTGGCTGATTAGACTCAGGCTCAGTGCAGCTGAATAAAGTAACTCATTTTGCACTGCAAGAACTATAGTTGGAGTGTGCTGTTGTCAGCCTAGGCGAGGAGTTAAAAAAGAAACCACAAAAGACTTGAACAATAAAAGCAAAGCATGTGGGCACATATTTTTTTTATCACTGTTAGGTGGCAGCTAGTAAAGAAACATTAGGTACTGTTTCCCATCACAAATGGAAAGGATCAGAATTTTTATTTCAGGTCTTGTGCAGAAGCCTTTCTTCATGTGTGGACTGCTCTTCAAACCAGACGCAGCCATCACCTCTTAACGCAGCCCATGGGCTGCCACAGCCTCTGCTCAGAGCTGCACTGAACTGCTGCACTGACAGGCTGGGCTTCACCTGATCAGGATGATCATTCCTCTTTAGTGAGCCTTGCAACCACGGGCTCCTACAGGTGTACAGCATTCGGGGCCTGCTCTTGCTCTCTGCAGTTCTGCACTCAATCACTGCTACAGCGGGTTCAACACAGCTCCTCTGGTACTTACAAGCCAAGCAAAAACTGAGGATTTTTTCCTCACTCTGAATTTAGAACAGAATTTCTCCACAAGCAGTAGCACTAACCCAACTGTACTGTTGGACAAACAAGCATTACCACATAGTTGCATATATGAAGTGTGGATTGGGGGGTAACCCCATATAAATAATTTCGGAGGTCGCTATACTTTCCCCACTGTACAAAAGTTCATGGAGCTTATACAATGGAAGTTACGCATACAACGTGCCCAACACCAATAATACTTTGTAAAGCAGGACTTTAAAACATGTATTTACAACTTATATATTCAAAGCTTTTTTCACTGCAAATATTATATCCTTCACTTGAGGTATGCAGTTATCCTCTAAGATTTTTGCGTAAGGCATGGGGACATCGGCACCAGTGACGCGCACAGCTGGAGCATCCAAGTAGTTAAAGGCAGGTCCTAAAACAGAAGATGGTGTCAGCTTGCCAAGTACTATGGTTTTGTCTCAATTTAATTTCTCAATCTTACTCTATTTAAACAATTTTGTTCCTGTAGCTCTAGTATTCCAGATTGCTGTCTGGCTTGTTTGCGTTCATGCACTCTGGGGTTTGTGCACCCACCCTGAGAAAATGTCTAGGGCAAGACAGCTCTAGCTCCTCTGATGTAACCTCTAACTCTGCCTTTGCCTGGCTTCATCAAGAATAATCAGGATTTAGAGTACGGAATGAGATCAATGTACTGTGAAATTCAGTACCTTCCATGATCCTGGCACAGATTTCAGCTCCTACTCCAAACTGGGGCCAACCTCCTTCTACAGTTACCAGATGGTTTGTCTTGACCACGCTGGCTTCCACTGTTTCGATATCCATCGGTCGAATGGTTCGGAGGTTTATAACCTGGGGGGAGAAGGGAGAGTGTGAGCCTTTGTGTGAGCTGAGCCAGCCTGTCAGTCATCACTATTTGGGTACAGGCCCACTTTCAGTTGCTTTCAGCACTTTCAGCTGTTCTGACTCCAAAGACAAGACTTAATAAAATTTCTAACTCAGAAACATGAAAGGCACATGCTGTTAAGGCACTTAGAGCATGTGCCTTTCTACTTACTTGTAGTTGATACACTGAAGTGTTGCAGAACCTGAACAAGAAGATGCTACTTTCCCCCCCCCACTTCAAGGGAACAGAAGAGCAACCCAAACCCCACTCACCTCACACTCTACGCCTTCTTTAGAAAGTACAGCAGCTGCTTCCAGACAATGGCCTACAGGTCTTGAGTGTGCCACTAATGTAACATGAGTTCCTAGAACAGAAACAATTTTTAGAAAAAAACTCTTTAAAGCTTTTTTCTGGACCTACTTTCAAGGTAGCACTAGGATTCACTTGCAAATTTAAGTTCCTTAGGTTTTTCTAAAATACTGAGCTCAACCACAGTATGAAGTGGGGAAGGACTATGGTAAAAGACACAAACTTTACCCTTGAATCCAGGGAACTGAAGAGATATTTAATATAGTCTTCAGATTATCCTTTTCAAATATTCACGCGATTCAGTGGTAACTTATGAACAAGTGGGCTGAAACACTACAGTGATCTCTTTTTGCATTTTTGACAAAAACGACATACTTAGGTGAGGAAAAAACTGTTTCAGCCACCACCTACTCAATCCCTGTGCTATGGAACAAATCCTTTATGGAATCCTTTGGAAGGGTATAGTTTTATCTGAGATATGGATAATCAGATGATGTTTCCTTGTAAGGGCAGCAGAACATAAAACCATACTACTGGATAAAGGAACACTTAAACACTTGACATTTGAAATACGTTTCTGTGCCCTGTGACAGCAGTACCCTGAATAGCTGAGAAGTTAAAGAAAGTTACCAAGCATGTCAATTAATAAGGAAACAAATGTAATGTCAGCTTACCTTGCCTTTCTATTTTAGCTTTCCCAATGGGAATAACAAATTCTTTTGACTGTGCCTGTTCAGACATTTCAAAGGGAACACCATACAGTAATTCGCTTTCCAGCATGACAACTAGGAGGAAACATACTTGGATTAACATGTACATCTGCAGGCACAGACCTGCACTGACCATTAACAGTCCTGCAGCAGCTCAAGACACTAAACCCATCCAGGCAACAAGGGAGTGAGGACTAGGTTTGCAGAAGCAATTTACAAAAAAATAAATCTAAGTCTTTACTTCAATAATGAATTATTAAAAAAAACTGTCTACACCTACTCTGAAATGAGGTCAAGTATTTTACTTTTAGAACATGACAGTACAGTCACTAGTTTTAGAAAGATCTCTTTTTTATTACTGTTTGTGAAAAATAATCGTGATCTGTAAAAATGAGTTACATGGGCACTATATATGCAGGAGCTCCTCCTAACTCATCTCCATTCTTTTTAACTCCTTTATGATACATTTATAAATGCTTCCAGGTTTCCTGGTTGGTAACAAACTAGCAATAAAACTGTGTACCCAGCAATAGCACAAAATCAGTCTGCTTTTAGCATGGCAGGGACAGTCAGGGAAAGCATGAATCCCTCTGCGCCTTTTTAAATACCTACAACTGCCGTAAAGCAACTTTGAGTGCTTTAGGGTTTAACAATCTTCATGGGGAAAACAGACATTGCTTAGGATCAAGTGTGCCAGGAACTGCCACAACCTGCCTGTGCTCACCTGGATTATCATCCCGGATTGATGCTTTCAGCAGCCCTTTGGCATCTTCTGAGCTCCAAGGACTGACGACTTTGAGGCCAGGGCAGTGTCCGTACCAGGCTGCGAAGCACTGGGAATGCTGGGCAGCGACTCCGGCTGATGCTCCATTGGGGCCCCGGAAGACGATGGGAACAGCAATGGATCCCGCAGACATGTAACAGGTCTTGGCAGCAGAGTTGATAACCTGATCAATTGCTTGCATGGAGAAGTTGAACGTCATGAATTCACACACTGGTCTCAACCCTGCCTGTTAAATATATTGAAATACATTAGTGTGTTTTTACATAAAAACAGTTCGATTTTTAGAACAAGAAGGAGAGCAACGCAAATGGACAAACCATAGCAGCACCAACAGCGATTCCTGCGAAGCCCATCTGAAAGAGAAGAAAACCAAGAGGTAAGGACGAAGGAGCAACTGATGGAGGGACGACCAAGGTAAGACACAGGGCAGCATTACCTCGGATATCGGGGTGTCGATCACCCTTTTGTCCCCGTACTTCTTCCAGAGACCCCTGGAGATCTGCAGGGCAGGAGAAAGGTGTCAGGGCCCGCCAGAAGCCCTTTCCCGGGCCGCTAACGGCTCCCACATACCTTGTAGGCGCCATCGTACTGTGCCACCTCCTCGCCCAGCAGGAACACGCGCTCGTCCCGCTCCAGCTCCTCATCCAGCGCCTGGTTCAGCGCGTCCCGCACCGTCACCTGCGAGACAGCGGCAGGCGGGCTGGGCGGGGGCACGGCCGCTCTCCCCACACGCCGGGAGTCACCTCAGCCCGAGGGCGCAGTCACCTCACCGCCCGCCCGCCCCGGGGCCGGACCCTTCCCTGAGGAGCGTGAGCCCCTCTCCGGGGACAGCCCTCCCCGCTACCTGTATGGCGGCGGGCGCGGAGAGGCGGAGGCCCCTGCGCTGCTGGAGGCGCTGGAGCGGCGGCCCGGCGTTGCGGCCGTGCGGGGCGAGGCGGGCGCCCAGCGCCAGGTGCCGCAGAG
>VZRL01003206.1:337486-489123 GCA_013397895.1 Origma solitaria
CTTGGGTCACTTGCGGGGGAGAGAGGCAAAACGGGTTAATTTCCAGCATCTTTGCTGAATCACTGTGATCCGGTGGAGAGTTCTTTTACCGCGAACTCGGTGGTTCCTCTGGGATGGAAACGGGCACTTCCCGGCTCCTGCTGAAGCCCTGGGCCCCTTTCTGGGGTTTCAGGGGGAATTTCTGCCCCATCTTCCTGTCGTTCCTTGGTCCGTGTGTGTGCTGAGCCCCTTCAGTGTGTGCAGGGAGGTTCGGTGTTTCTGACACCTGCCCGCCGCCAAAACTGTTTAGAGATGTGTTTCCTCGCAGGAAAAACACCGGTTAATGTCATAGAAGCAAAATACACGGATAAAACCTAACTATTATCACAGGACCTGGAAGCCTGGGTGCCCTGGGTTGCTTCAGCAGGACCAGGTTGGATATAAGAGTCTTCCTTTGGGTCTCTGAGAGGAGGGCCAAAGTCATGCTGGGATGTGGGCTCTTCCAACACGAAGCAATTAAAATAAAGGTTTGGAATCTGGACTTAAAACAGGATGCCATAGAGCTCCTCGGGGGAGGGAAGGAAACTTCAGGAGCTTGGAATTTGTAGTGAAGCAATTAAACATAAAGGAGTGAAAATGCTGAGTGGCTGGTGTGAGCGTTTTTCCATCCTGCCTGAGGTAAAGACTGAGTATTAGTAAAAAACAACTCAAGAAAAGCAAGAATGAAGTTTACTTTTAATAAACTGACTTAGTAATTATAAACTTGACATGTGCAGAAGGTGATAGGTGCTTTCTGTAGTGAAGCTGACCTGCTGAATTGTCAGAAGATTTGGTAACTGGTTGTTTTGAGAATGCTCCTCCTCCTCACTCTCCTGGTTAGGGTAGCATAGAGCTGGAGCTCAGGGGTTGCTCTGCAGACTGTCAGCTCGCTGTAGTTTGGTGAAGAACAGTCAGCACTGGTGCTGCTCGGTGCTTGTCAGTTCAGGTGAGTCAACAATAATTTACCGTAAGAACTTGCCTTTTAAGCGTTCTGCCTGGCTGGGAAAGAGAGAGTTTGCCCCTGCACAGCATAACTGTGCTGGTGCATGGAGTTTCTTCTCATCTTGTGAGATCTAAGTGTGAGAGGCAGGGAGTTCACAAAAGGGGTGAGTAGCTGAAATGCCAAGTGTATGTTGGAGTCTTTGCTTGCTCTTTTTCATTTGCAAGTTGCTGTTGCTAGAATTCCTTCCATCTCTCTATTGACCTAGAAATCAAAGGTAACTCTTGAGGTTAAACAGTCCATGCTATAATATTGATACCAAACTGCCCAACAAAGACTATTGCCATGAGTGAATCCCTCAATTCTTTTGTTGGAAAACTAGATGAAGAACATTCAGAGCAAGTCAGGTGGTCTATGCCTCTTGACTTAAAACTGCTGGATGTATTTCTGTTCCTCCTTTGAGTAACTGTGTGTTACACCAGTGCAGGGTTCTCTCCAGGGGTGGTGTGTAGCCTGTAGTCCTGGCAGTGCTGCTGGCATCCCCTGGCGTGACCTGAGTCTGTATGTATGTGTCTGTGTGTGTGTGTTCACAGATGCAGACATTCATCTAACTCTTAAATGCTTTCTTTGAATTTCAGCTTGCAAACTGGTTTGCAGCTCTGTTCTGGGAGAAGCCCTGCTGAAGTTAGTGGCACTACCTGTTGCAGCAGTGTTGCTGATAAACAGCCTTGTAATCCTCTGAGTCATAACATATGAAATAAGAGTGAGCGTTTTATTAATGCAGGTATCCAGTTTGGTGTGTCGAGTATAAAGTGATGACTTCAGTGCTTTTCTTGTTTCTCATTGTGCCTTTCCAGTTCTGGATGTGCGGGGCTGTGGCAGGAGCCCCAGTGACCGTGTCACTGCTGTGTGTCCTCTCCCTGCACGCAGAGCAGCATCACGAGAGCAGGACTGTGGTTTAACACCATCCGTGCACTTCTGCTCCCACCAGAGAGGGACATCCCATTTGGCTTAACTGTGTCAGCAGTTTGTCTGACTGAATTTCACTTTAAATATTTCTTATGGTTATCAAAGGTAGGCTGCCTTGGGATATGGCTGTGTGTCATCTGTTATTTGCTGTCTGGACAGGAGGAGCCACACTGGTGAGGCTGTCCCTGCGTGCAGCCCATTGGTGTGTGACACAAGGACAGAGCTGGCTTGAGGCTGCCTGTGCTGGGGGATGGGTGGAGGGTCTGCCCACCCCCTTTGATGATTACTGTGTTCCATTCAGGAGGATTTAAAGCATCGTTGAAAGGGCACATGTCACAAAGAGCATCTGTCCTCAGCCTTGCTGTGATGTGGTTGGTGAGCCCTTAGCTCAGGTTGTACCCAAGCTGAGCTACTTTCACCTGTGAATTTGTCTAGAAATTCAGAGCTCCCAGGCCGAAGAGTGAAGCAGCAGAGAGTTGGGATCACACTCGGCATTTTAGGATGGCGTCCTGGTATCATCCTTTTGTGTGGCGCATCTCGCTCTAGCACGGGTTTGCCAGGGAGGTCTGCATGTGCCTCGTGGTTCTGGGTCCTTATACAAAGGTCACTGAGATTTCTCCATGCCCCTTCTATGTTGAGGGCTGGGTTTGTTTCAGATAATTGCTCTCATAAATTATTCACTCTGGTGTTACACAGCAGTGCTGTGATCAAAGATTAATTCATGCGTTTGCACAGGCTTGCAGTGTCATCTCTTTCTTTCCCTGAGGAAGTCTTGATTCATCTGCAGTGGACTTACATCCTGACCAAAATATCATCATATTCACCAGTTAAAATAACACTGATGGACATCTCCCTCTGTCTTGGAAATGTTCTGGATATGTAATTTGAGTTAATTTTATTAAGACTGCAGATTTCTTCTGTCATGCTTACTAGTGAGGTTTCTGGCTGGCTGCATCATTTCACTTTCAAGTGATTATCAGAAAACCTGTACCAGTCTCATAAGGTTTTAATGCATCTGCATGTTATCCTGGTCTTGTACTTGACCAGAATAACACCTTCAAGTGCTGGAATTTAAAAGGTCTGGTCTATTGCTAAAAGTTTACAAGCTGTACTTGAGTGACAATTCAAAAAAACCCTAACCCTGACAGAATTCATTTCTTGATTTGCGAGCAGTTAAAAATATAATTCCAGAGGTTGGCAGAAGAGCTGGTGTTCCAGGTTTATCTGCTGTCGGGGGGTGTGCTTTAATGTACTCTCCGTCTCTAATTTGTTAAAACAGGATCCTGGTATGGCTTGTTCTGTATCTTAGTATTCCTTAGTCTTCTGTTGTCTGACCTCACTATTTTCATACTCCGATTTTGTTCTTTTTACTCTTTAATCCACCTGAGATGCAGCTGGGGCTGTGCTGCGCTGTTGGGCCCTAAAGGCCTGACCTGCTGCACATTGTTGTGCCCAGGCTGTGGATTTGGGCAGGGCAGCAGAGCACAGAGGGGTGGGATGTGCTTCTGTGTTCTGTGGTGAATGAAACCAACCTAATTTCCCAGGAATGAGAAGGGCAAGTTATCTTTTTTTTTTTTTTNNTTTTTTTTGGGGAATTAACTGTGAACCTTCAGTTGTTTTGGAATGTGGGGCTCTGGCTTGGCTAAATCTTTGTGCTGCCTTTAGCTCAGTGGCTGTGTGCTGAAGTTTGGTAGTAGAGAGGATGGGACCAGAAGTCTTGGGAACTGTGTGGTCTTTTAAGATGTAAAAAGAAACAAAGCTGAGAAGCTCTACCCTACTTAAAACAGGCTGACCTAAATTTTCAGCAGTTCTAGCGGAGAGGCAGGCTCTGGGTAGGGATAAAGGCTTACTGATGACTGGCTTCCCTGTGCTTCCATCGCTTGACATGGTTGACAGGCCACCTTTGGCAAATCAACACTGGTGTCTGAGGTCATTCACTTCCCCCCTCCCCGAGTTGCACAACTTGGCTGTGGATTTGCCTTGTGCTTGTGTGGACAGTCCCCTTGTTATGCAAGTCAACAGTTCAGCATCTTCTGGGAAGTCACAGCATGAATCTCTTCTCAAATTGCTTTTGTTGGAGTGTGTTGACAACATGTTAGATGTCCTCTGGCTTGTCCCTACAGAGATTGCTTGTGAGAGTAGGTGTCTGGGAAGTCCCTTCACACTCTTTGTCTGTAGATTAATGTTCTTGCTATCAGTTGCAGTTCTGCACTACTGAATTATTAATTCTGCAGTGAGAGTTTTTTCTTCTTGCTGTTCATTGACTTTCATGCTTGATTTATTCTTCAGAGCAGTTTGAAACTGGAGCATGGGAATGTTGACTAATATTAATGGATCACATGTGTGACCTCAGTGGTGGCTAAATAAACTTTTTAATTGGCAAAATGACATTTGTCTTTCAACGTACTCATGGTTTCCCAGGTGAAAGGTTGTTTGTGAATGTGTATTACCCTCAGAGACACTTTGTTACTCAAGAAAACTGGGATGTTCAGGCAGCTGGTGGAGTGGTTATCTGTGTGCTCCAGGCGAAGTCCTGTGGGTAGCGTGATGGGAGAAGGAGGGAAAAGTGGGTTTGCAGATTCTCCTGCTGATGCGACTTTGTAGCTGAATGCTCTCCTGGCAGAGAGCCTGCCTTTGGTTTGAAAGCATTCCTGTTGGTGTTCTTGTAGATACTGATGGTCTGCCATGTTTTGTTCTGTGTTCGTGTGTGCTTTTTCCTGCAGGGAGATAAGAGGAGGCGAATCGCGTATCCTTTCAGCAGCCTTCTGTTAAACTTGGAATACCAGAGTTCAAGCACTTGAACAGATGGATAATGGAGACTGGGGATATATGGTGAGTGTGCTCTGCGCGCTACAACTGGGCTTCGAGGTCTGGCAGCAAGAATCGTTCTGGATCTGCCTTGGGTAGATCTAGAGCTTCAGTCATGACAGAAGGAAAACTGTGCTTGTTAAAACAGCTTTACAACAGCTTACTCACCTTCCCTGGAGTGCTGCACCTCCTGTGCAGTTTGTGGGGAGTGCCCAGGTTCATGTTTCCTACGATAGTTAGCCAGGACTGAACTGATGCCTTGAGCTCACTGTTACTCTTTTCCTAACATAAGAGCTGAAAATAGTTTGTGCTTTCTGCTTATCATTTTAAGGACTTTGCCATTTTATTTATAGAGAAAAGTATTTTTCCTTGTAAACCTTGTCTCAAACTAGACAAGCATATCTTATTTTTCTCCCCTTCTCATTCTGCTGCCATGCATATGTCTCTTTTCTCTGGCTGGACGCAGTCCTGGTTGTTAGAGTTGGTGGCCAGATGGGATTTATGTTCCTTTCTCTCTTGCTTCCTCATGTGCTGTCTGGAATCTGATGCAGACTGGTTTGTGCTCTGCCCCCCTCTTCTATGCAGCATGCTAATTTGTTAATAAATATTTCTTTCTGGAGTTAAAAGCTGAAAGTTCTTTTTATAACTTGCCTGTCTTTATGAAGCCTCTGAACCAAAGCATGGATTATTTTGATTGTGAGCTCTTGGTCCTATGTTTAAACTTGCATTGTCTTCCTCTTTTGAGGGAGAAAAAGAGGCTTAAAATTTGTTTGGCTGATTTCTTCTTTCCTTTTTTTTTTTGTTTTGGTTTTGTTCTAGAATGAGAGACAGATTGTGAAAGTAAGGAACATTGCTGGGCCTCATTCAGACCAACTTGTTCTTCAGGAAATGTCTCTGTTCTCATTTCCCCATCTGTAGAATAGGAAAACACTTGCTGCCCAAATGCAAAACTTGCTTCTGTGGCAGTAGCTCAGTTGTTAAGATTTCTAAAGCATTCTGGAAATGTGCGTTCTGCATGCTAAGTATCATCCTGTCTGGTTGCCAGTTGTGCCTTGTTGCTAGGTGGCTTGGATTTGTTCAGGTTTGAACAGCCCTTAGAGGCGTTGAACGGGAGAAGTGTGATTCTCTCCAGTTTTCCAGCAGTGTTTGCCGTGTGTGTCAGGGAGGTGATCAAATCTTCTTGTCGGGGCTTGATAAACTCTGCAATTTCTCTCTTTCTAGATGACTGATCCAGTCACGCTAAATGTGGGTGGACACATGTATACGACCTCCCTCACAACTCTAACGAGATATCCTGACTCAATGCTCGGGGCCATGTTCAGGGGAGACTTCCCCACTGCCAGGGACTCTCAGGGCAATTACTTTATTGACAGAGATGGACCACTTTTCCGTTATGTTCTTAACTTTTTAAGGACCTCAGAACTCACTTTGCCACTGGACTTCAAGGAGTTTGACCTGCTCCGGAAGGAAGCGGACTTCTATCAGATTGAACCCTTAATTCAGTGTCTCAATGACCCCAAGCCGCTGTATCCTGTGGATACCTTTGAGGAGGTGGTGGAGCTGTCCAGCACCCGGAAGCTTTCCAAGTACTCCAACCCGGTGGCTGTGATCATCACGCAGCTCACCATCACGACGAAAGTCCATGCGCTACTGGAAGGCATTTCAAACCACTTCACCAAGTGGAATAAGCACATGATGGACACCAGGGACTGCCAGGTGTCCTTCACCTTTGGGCCATGCGATTACCACCAGGAAGTGTCGCTCCGAGTGCATCTCATGGAGTACATCACAAAGCAAGGCTTCACGATCAGGAACACCAGGGTCCATCACATGAGCGAGCGTGCCAATGAAAACACAGTGGAGCATAACTGGACTTTCTGTAGACTGGCACGGAAAACAGATGACTGATTCTGACTCCACAGGAGCCACTTCAGTGATTAGCAACTTAATTGGACAGTAAACCCTAGAGAGTCTGGATTTTGATTAAAGCAACAATGTGGGCTTTTTTTATACGACTATTTATTGTTTATCAGTGAGGACTGGAGGAGTTTCATTCTCTAGCAGCTCTGTTCTTTTGTCCAGTTCAGAAAAAAAAACCGTGCATGTGCCTGTTCAGTCAAGACACCTTTTTGTTTGAAAGAGGGAGTCCGAAGAATTAGTACAATAGGGTATTTTGTGTCATTAACACAATTCTCTGACTCGACTCAAAGTGCTAAAATTACCTCTGTTTAAATGGTTTCTAATCCATCTAATGCTATGACACTGGGAGCAAGAAACAAAAAAGATTTTAAAGTGCAGTTAGGGAGAAGCTGCTATTATGTAGACTAATTTAGTTTCTAAATCAATAAACAGTATTGTAATATTCTAGCAAAACAAATCCCACCCTTTAAAAGTACTTGATAAGTACAGTTTCTTACAGTTATGACAACTGTTTCTTTCTATGCATATAAATCAAGCAACCAAATATTATCTGTAGCCATGGAAATATGATTAGAAATATTTATATTGGATTCTAAATGCAAAATGTCCCTGTGGTAGAATTCATATTTTTAATGCCTGGTGCAATATTATTCCCAAGTGTAATGCCTGCCAGCAAGAAGCTAATAAAAATGTGAAATACAGAATACTGTTTTGTATTTTCTTCTTGTCTTTTAGAATTCTCATACTTAATCTAAACCCAACCAAACACAAAAACTCCCACCAAAAGCCCCCCCACAAATCTTGTTTTTTTTGTGCTGCAGAATAGTTTGGGTACTCTGGTAGGGCTCTGTTTTTTTCCATTAATGATGTAATTTGTTCCTTTTTATGTTAATCAGTTGATTCAAATGTCTTCATTCTAGACAAAGCTTGTGTTCTGAAAACCGCTTTAGATTGATAGAAATATGGCAAGTATTTGTACTGGCTAAAGGAGTAGGGATGGAGTGAACACAGAGCCTAAATACTTGGAGGTGCTAATAGCGTTGCCTGGTTTGTCAGCACTTTATCTAGTGACTTCATAATTTTAACTGCAGAATACTTTTTCTGGTGATGTTCAAGTCAAGGCACTCAAGTTCAGTGGCTTTACTCAATTTCATACAGACATTTCCACTTATCCTGATCCCTTTGTTGTCGTTATTAATAGAATTTCTGGTTATGCTCTAACTCGATTGCAGTTGGGAGTAAGGGAGTTGGTATCTCTTTTGTGGAGAGGATCCTGCTCTCTCATGAAGTTCTTGTCCCAAGTAGGTGGGAGCTTTCCATCCCATCTCTGACTCTAAAGGCCTGTCTTGGGGGGTATTTCTCTGTCATATTTTGTGTCTTCCTATTCATACATTGCAGGTTTTGCAATAAGAGGCAGCAGTGAGAGCTTTGTTCTTCCTATCGGGGAGGGAAGAGAAGCAGAACTGATGAAGCTCAGGAAAAGTTGTTTCTTCCTCGCAACACGTGGTAAGAAATATCTGGGTTAACTGGCATTGAATTATAATCACAAGATGTTCTTTGCAACACTTCATTTACTAGCAAATTAATGACTGGTCTGGATCAGCCTGCCCTTTCCATAATTATGAAGTATAATAATTAGAGAAGCAGTATTCTAAATAATACACTTTATTGGAGCCCAAGATTTATAGAAAGACAGTATGAGCAGCCTAATGGAAAGGTAAATTCTGCAGACTGGAGCTGGCATCAGCTTTGTCTGCATCTTCATTAGGCAGGAATATTCCAGTACTGAGCAAATCAAGAGCTATTTTAATTGTCAAAACAGATGTACTTTCTAATATACTTTCTGATCAAAGAGAACAACTTGTTCCTAAAAACCACGGATCATAATTTCACCTTGGATTTTTCAATAAAGTTGGTTGTTTTGGGTTTTTTTGAAGGCACTGTGTAGTTACAACACACTGAGAGAGGGTCCATAGTGTGGTGGTAGTTTTTTTTTCTTTATTAATCATCATATAGTGGATTTAGAAAAAGAGTAAGCCAAATGAGATGGTTTTGATGCTGTCAAGACATTTCAGGATAGAAAACGGAGAACCCTGGACCATTCCTGACTAGATTGTCTCACAGCAGCGGGCACCACTCGGCGCTGTTGGTGTCTGTCTAATTGCAAATGGCTGGCTGAGAATCTTTCATAATTGTAACTGCAAGTAAGCAACTGATTATTAATTCTGATTAGTCATTACTGATGCTTCATAAATGTACTGCTGCACAAAGAACAGGAGGAAATGTGTGCCCTTCACTTGGAACACGGTCTTCATAATTTTGATAGTGTGTTGTGCAGAAGTGGCTTCAAATACCTCTCGTAGGCTGGGCTCATCTGTTCAGAAAGAGAATGTGGAAGGGAATTAATGGCAATTAAGAAGGGAGAGGCTATAATTTTTTTCTTAAGAACAATCTCTGAAATACAGAAAGCTAGACTATTAAAAAAACCAACCAACAAACCACCAGCTACTTCAACTATGTGCAGGATCTCTTTCCCTATAGTATGCTGTCCTTCATAACCAGCACGCAACACTCATCCCAAAGGGGACAGCATACTGTTTAACTTGAGAAAATATGCTTGGACTTGATTGTTTGGTGAAGGCAAATTTTGTGTTCAGCTATAGGATTTCAAAGGGATGCAGATTATCACAGTAAAAATCTCACTCAAGGCCAAATGGAGTTTTCAAACAGTAAAACATATTTGCATCACACAGAATTTTACATGACTACACAGTATGGATAAATTAAGAAGAGAAAGCGTATGCTAAAAACCATGAAGGATCAAATTGCCTTGTTTAACACTTATACTCTTTCTCGTTAAACGTATTATTATAAAAACCAAGTTTTCCTCTAGTAAAAGTATCAGTGTATAGAAAATACCCCGCATTTAGTGCTGTTTCATAATATGTAAACAGACTTTTATTTTAGCTTATTCTCTACAATGCTACCTCAGTGACATGAGTTTAAAAATGAAAGCCATGTGGGTGGCACATGAAAGTCCAGCTCTCTGGTACAAGCTCTAGTCCTACTCTGTAACCCATTTCTAGTTTAAATGTTTGAGCTAAGACTATAGGTGGCATGATGGGAGCAGCTCTCATTGTTCCAAGCGAGATACACAGAATTAAAAGCCCTTGACTTATCTGTGTTGCTTTTATTAGAAGAAAAGCAGTTTCTGCTCTGACTGCTGTGGAAGTTGCCCAGCTGTAATCCATCCCTACCTGGTTGGTGGGTGATTTCTGAGCCCACTCGTAGAGCCGCTGGTAAACCTGCCCGTCGTAGCTGCCGAGCGCTGAGTTCAGGCTCTTGTCTGTGAAGTCAAAAGCGTCCACCAGTGGCACAGCGTCCTTCCTATGGAGCACAGGAGTGACATTCCTGTTACTGAGAGGGTAGCTTTGCAAGATGGGAAAATAAATCAAAGATAAACTTGGAAGTCAGTTGCCCAGGTTTCTCAGTCCAGAAAGCTGGTGCTAGTTTTCCTCCTTGTCTTTACTGGGCGTAAAATCCTGCTTGTTTTGCTTCCTCAGAGGCATCTCAAGTGACCCTGCCTTGGCAAGGAAATGGGACTAGATGATCTCCAGAGGTCCCTTTCAACCCTAACGATTTTGAAATTCTGGGGTGTTCTACTAATGCCATGAGTTGTCTGCACTGCGGAGTGGGTGTTTGCAGGGTCTTGTAATCCCCTGGCCTCAGTCCCTAATTCAGGACACAATCTCATGTCAGATGTTTTTTCAGCAGTCTCTGCCAGTTTGTTCTTTTGTTTTCTGTCTTTTTTTTTGTTTTGTGTTTCTTATGCTGTGTTTGTCTTACACAATGGAATAAGGTGCCTACTGGATTGATGTGAAGTTGCTTCACTGATCTCCAACCTTCATCTACCTTTTTCTTGTACCTCCTCACAAGGTGTTGAGGTCTTCTATTCTCTTCATGTCTGTAAGAGCAAAACAACCCTGACATATCCAAGGGCCCATCTAGCCCAGGGGCCAGTCTGACAGCATGGAGAGCTGGAGCACAGGCAGTGTCTCCTAAGCAGGAGATGGCTCTTTTTCCTCATCCTCCCAGCATCCTGGGTGTAGGAAGTTGTGCTTGCTGTACCTCACACCTGAGGTACCAGGATGCAATGTGGTTTGCTGAAATGTTGGCATTTGCATCTTCCAGTTCCTTTTGGGGAAGGGCTGTTTGAGGGTTTGGGAAAGGCTGGGTTTTTGCTACAGACCAGGAAGTGTTTGTATCCTTTTCTCCTAATTGTAAATATTTAAATACTCCATTCTTGAATCCTGTTAACAAGGCATGGACTAACATAGAAGATGCAAGGAGTTCCAAAGACAACAACATGTTAGGCTTTTGAAAATGTTATGTTAAGCTTATCACTTAACTCAGATTCTGCTATCAGTTCTGAAAACCCTTGCTGTTTGGCTCAGCTCTGTGCAGCCCTTGCTTATGGTGTGTTCTTGTTTCTCTCTAGGTGGCATAAGTTGAATTTTACATAGAGAAGCAACTCCTCTGCACCGTAACTTAATATGTTCTAAACAAACAGCACTGGGTAGTGAAAGCTGAACCCTTTGTCCAAAAACCTCTGTGAGTGTTGTGGTAAGTGAAAACCTTAACATAACTCAGAATTCACAGAGTTGGTGATAAATGGTGCTGAGCAGATGCATCTGAAGTAGCTGTAGGCAGGATTGTTTGGGTACCAGTTGCAGCTCAGCCATGGCAACAGAGTAGGCTGTATTAGCTGTGGCTTAAGCAGATTTTACAATGTGTGATGAGTTGCTGGGGCTGCCTCCTGCCAGTGTGCTCTGACTACATATTTTCCTGCTTTCACTCTACTGCAAATGGTAGAAAGTGTTCATGACTTCATTTATAATTTAAGATTTCATGTTACAGAACTTTAGCGATTGCAGAGGAGCAGGACACTTGGGTCTGTTTTTCCATGGAAACAAACTCTGAGTAGATGTTTCAATCAATTTCTAGTGCTGCCAGGCAATGAAAATAAAGACTGAATGAGGTGAATTGACTGTGGAGATGTTGCCATAGGTACAGCAGCACCCTTTTATATCTATCACAGGGACAAATTGGATAGCTGTGTGTGTCCTGCTAGAGCAGCTCACCGAATGACAGCCAGGAGATCCAGGTAGGAAGCTGTGACCATGTCCATCTGAGCTGCAGATGTGTACCCATCATGCAAGAAAGCTCCTGTATTCGAGAAGATCCCGTGTAGTGCAAAGAGGTCACAGAGATGTTTCATAATCTTCTGGATGCCAGCCTTGGTCTCGAGTTTTTCCACAGTTTCTGCAAAGTTTTTCACTGCGATGTAGTGGCAGTGAGCCTGGAAAACAAATGCAATCAACAGTGAATGCACCTCAAAACACTTTTAGTAGGCCAAGTGACTCAAATGTTCTTGCCAAGGATATAAAACCTTTTCATTTCCCTGGCACTTCTCCAGTCTGTATCCTTTGTTTGCTGGGTGACCAGGCCTTTTGCATTCATGGCTCACAGCAACAGCAGAAGACAGAATGTGTAAACAGTCAACACTGTGGTATTTGTAAAGTCCAGAAAACTGCTTTCAGAAATCATGACAGGACTTATTCTAAATACATCTGATGAACATCCCAAAGAGTTTGTGTGAAGGAAACACATTGGAATGTGTTTGTGTTGACTGCTAATAAGTGAAGGCTGGTTGTACATCAACAGGAGAAAACTTTTGTTGAAGACCTTGGACTTATGGTACTTTGGGATCGGTGTCTACAAGGCTGCAGCTCTGGAAACACCATGGTCACAGAAGAACAACCAAATTTACCTCCCACTTTTGTGGTTTTAAGTAAACTGGTAATTTCAGAAATGACAGAAATATTAGCTGAGGTCCAGAGCAGATGAATTAGGCTGACCCCACCTGTCTGGGGAGTGACTCTTGCTACGCTGACACTGCTGTGGGTGGTTGGTGGTGCTGGGATTTGTGTGGGTTCACTCCCCCACTGCATAGTTCCCCTCAAGCTGTGGGTGTAAGCATGGCACACCTGCACTGCAGCTCTTCCTGCTGGCACAGTGAAGCAGCAGAGGTGGAGGCCAGTGTGGACTGCAGAACCTGCCTGAGAAGTGGAGTGGCTGCTCAAGCAATTAACCTGTGTGGAGTCTGCCCAGTGTCTGAGCCACTCAGTTGACATCTGGCAGGCAGCAGTTCATAGAGTTGCCGTGCCAGATGTGTGGGTGAGTCTTCAGGGAAGGTGTGGAATAAGAAGTAAATACAGAATAGCCCCAAGAAGGCACTGGTATATCAAAATTTTAAAGTTATAGGGCAAACTCAAGGGTTTTGGGTGACCTTTCTGTCTCTGAAATATTTAAGAAACTTTGGGGGCCTGGATCCCATTTTCTGTAAAGTCTAGCAGTACCACTGACATTACCACAGCCAGCCCTTTGCAGATATTAGGCTGTTCAGAAATAGTTAATGACATTACATTAAGTCATGGATCTGTTTCAAAATCTTCTTTTCCTCATCAAAGGAAGGAAGGAAGACCTTCACCATAACAGTAGAAGAATTGCACTTAACTGCGTATTAAAAAAAATTTTTTGGCTTTTGGAGGTACAGAACTATCAATGGGTTTAATTTTCGTAAATATTTAGGGCTTTTCTCCCCTCTTGCTTTCTTTTCTGCTTAATTCTGTACTAACTCACCCTTGTTTTGGGGAACAAATGCTGCTGTCCCAATGCTACTTCAACTGAAAGCACTTCTTACTAATTTGATTTGTTTTTTCTTTCAGGAGTAGTTAACATTGCCCTTATCACTGGTTTTCACTCTTTTCCTTGCAGTTACCTTTCCTTGCGAGTGAGGCAGATGGAAGAAACACCAGGCATATTTCACCCTTTTCTGTGACTCCAACAGCTTTCAGTGGAGTGGCTTTGGGAAGACTCCTCTGGGAGCCAGAAATGCTGGACTCTTTTAAAAAGATAAGTGTTGGCTGGAGATGGTGGGTTTTTGTTGCAGGATATGGGAGGTCTGATTCTGCCAGTAGTGGCAGCATAACTTGCAATGTATTTTTTTCTCCCTTTCGTTTCTCCTAGTCTTTTTCCTACCTGGCCTATTCAGACAGCAGATTTTTCAGATCAGGAATTGCTTCTTACTGCAACTTTTCCACCATGAAGACCACAATGGTGGCCTTTGTGGTGTCTCTTAGATGCCAGCAGGAAACAATACATAGCATGGAGGCTTTAAGCTAATCATGCTAAAAGAAATCAAATTGTTCTGTTGCATATTGTATCATAAAGACAAACATCAGATAAACAGATAAATTTCACTAACCTTTGCAGCTTGCACCAGCTGCACTGTGCAGTGGTTCCACGCATCGTGCTTTTTGACTCCAGACTGAATCAAGTCCTGTAGTTTTGCTGCTGTGCTGCTTATGAGCCTGGAAAATTGAAAAAGCATATATTGTATGTGAATGTAGCATCCCACATGCATGAATTTGCACTTGGGAGTCATGTGTGACTTAATGGCAAACTGGCATTTCTGACATCTGGCGGTATCTACACTCAGTATGAGTGAACTTAGATTATGCAAAATCTAGGTACAAATTGAGAAAAGAACCCAGACCACCCTGGTACTGAAGGATTTTTGTGTTCTCAGCTTCCAGGGTGGTTTACCAGGGGGTTGGCTGAGCTTTTTTTTTGGGTTGTGTGTATGTAAGGAGAGTTTGCAACAGTAATACTGGACTGCTGTTACATTATGTTTCTCCTTTTCTTCACAGGGTTCAAATCCTGTTCCCATTAATGCTGAAGCTTTTGGAAGAGTGGCTGTTTTTACACTGGTTCCAATGACAGCAGGTTGTCTGTTTATCTGGTTTTTATCGGTGACACCTATACAGCCCATAACTGTGTACGTAATTCTGAAACCACTCATGGTACCGTTTTTATTTGTGTGGAGTTGCTGAATGTGTAGTTGAAAGGCTACAGACAAAATGAGAGGCTCTGTGCTTGCTGTGGTGTAAACTGAAAAGAAACATCACTTTCTCAGGTATGTGAAATTTTAACATTCTATACAGAATTGCCCAGCATCCAATAAAGGTTTTACTGGATGGCAACTCAGTGATGTGGTCTGGGATTTACTTTAATAGTGCCACCAACTCTATGGAATGTAGTTGTTCGGTAGCACACGGCTTAAAAACTTCTGAGTGTAAAAGCTTCATTCTGAACATCTGACACGGCTGTTAATCCTGTGTAGCCTTCCTTTTCTCTTTCAAGAACAGATGGTCCCAATCCTTGCGTAACTTACGTTATTTTACCTCCCTTTAAATCAAAGAAGCAGCTGAGATCTTAACACGTTTCTGTGTCAAAGACAGAAATCCTGTCTTCCGTCCTCTGTACTGACCTGACTGCCACGTGTTGATAGGCCTCAGTGTAAACATCTGGACTGAGAAAATCCACCTTGTTCTTGGCTGGACACTTCCCTGGTTTCACTGCAGCCAGATAAGTGACAGATGGTGGCACAGGCTGGCCAGCACTGACTGCCATGAAGCACTTAATCAGGAACCTGGGAAGAGGGTAACAGTCAGAGCAGGGTATGGTGGTGATCTCCTCACAGCAAACAGTCATGCAAAAAGTAAAGTAGGCTCAGGTGAGGAGCAGCAAAGGTGTGACCCATCCCATCAGTGGCCCAGAATGGACTTGAACAAGTAACGACCTTTTGTTTGGCATGTTACTCGCAGTAACCTGATCTGTGGTGGGTCTCAGGGGGAGCCTGTTTGCCTATTTCATACTACAGCAATTCATAATGATAATTTTTTCAGCAGAAACTTGCTGTGGCTATTAGCAGTCTCAGCAGTGTGGTGATTAGATATGTTATCAACTTTGCAACCTGAGTCTCAATGCTCTGGAGCTTTAATGGTGATTTGGTCTTACCCTCTTTGATCCCCAGCACACAGTGACATTATGTTAACACAGGAGACCCTTTCTTGCTGAGGCTGTACAAGGAGCATTCCCCACTCCCTTAGTTTTTTGGTACCTCTGCTATGAGCCAGACTGACCAGGTCTGGAATTAAAAGGGTACAGCATTTCTCTTGACCTTGCTGTTGATTTTGCAAGAAGCAGTAATGAGTGCAGAAATGTGTGCATGGCAGCACAGAGCTTGTGGTTGCTCAGACCCTGGGAAGTGCAGTTTTTCTCCTTCTAGTAAAAACATACATTATTAAAAGTTCAAGCACCTGTAGTTTCTTTCTCCTGCATTTCATCTGCTCTGGATAATCATCAGTCTGCATGTTTGGAGGAAGGTGGTGTTCTTGGAGCATGACTCATCCACTTTCAGTATCCAACAACTTTGCTTTCTCTGAATCGACCTCACTTTACCAACATTGTGTTACATTGTACCATTGTTACACTCGTTGCTTAAAAAATAAACCACAAATCTTTCACAGCAATACCTTTGCTGCACCATGAGGCAAAGAGGGAAATGAGGTTATGCAGAACAGCACCTGCATACGTCCCCAAACCAAAAATAGAAGAGATAATCCAGTTCCCACACACTTCCATGCCTGTTAGACTGAAAACATGAATAGTTTATGTCCTGAGCTATATTTTTAGAAGGTGCTGTGAGAAAGGAGTAGCTGGTTTTACTGGTTTTGGAGGAGAAGTGGTGGAGGCTGAATAAATGAGGAGGCAGGCTTTCAGATGAACACATTTGAATTGTTACCTGGCAGTTTGCAGGAGCAAAATGGTATTTTCACCTTCATAAATACAAGAGGCAAGTATTTTGGTATACAAGGAGGGAAGTCCACTCAGCAGGGAGTAACCATGGCCCCCACAGGCCCGCAGACAGATCTCCACTCCTGCAGTGGAGTGCTGAGTGATCACGGCTTTAAAACCCGAAGACAATGCATGGAGCTGTTAAAAAAAGAGAGAAAAAGGCAGAGTGTTACTGGTGGAATCCTCTGAATAAGTTCCTTTTTAAAATTTTGTGCCATTTCTGGGCATGAAATCCCTGTCAGGTCCCCCTTTCCATGGTGGGAGCACCCAGCTCCCTGAGCTTGGCCTTTGGTATCTGCCTCGGATGCTGCACATGCTGCTGCCAGGCACACTGATCAGTTTATGCATTTTTGGGTTTCTTTCAGTCAGTTCTAGTTTTGGCCACCTTTGTTCAGTTTGTTTTTATTTCAAGCACCCAATTGCAAAATATTCCGTCCTGTCTAAAACGTCACATTTTTGGTTTTGGCTTTGGAGCATGTACATGCGCATTGTAGATCAAGTTGTGTAATAACACTTTGTGCTACCAGCTACTTGGAACGAGGTTTTTAGCCAATGGACAAGCTTTTCAAGGACTTTTCACTCTGCAATAGTTCCCTAAACAAAAACTTTGGGGCGGTAGAGCAAATGCTATTGCTGACTGGTTGTGGACCTGGGACACGTCATTTGAGCTCTTAGTGCTTCCTCTTTCTCCAGTTCTCTAGTGATGAGAGGAATGCTTGTCCAGTTTGCTAGAATACTTTAACATTTAGAGATGAGAAGTGCGGTATGAGCTAATCCTGCTGCATCTCACCTCTGGCAGCATGTCAAAGTTCTTCCTCTGGATCTCTCTGTACCCCCTGTTGAGTAGCTCCTGCAGGTAGTCATTGATGAAATGAAAGGCATAGGCTGTTGCCAACTGGGGCAGCAGCTTCTCTTGCTGAGTCTGGTAGTCAAGGATTTTTGCTTCTTGTTCCCTGTTGGAAGACAGCTGATGAAGCAGGGAAAGTGTGGACACAGGCACAACTACTGTTATTTTACCTGCTGCAGAATGAAAATGGCATTTTTCATTACCAAGCAGTGAACAGGACTGAGCTGATGGTGTGGCAGCAAATCTGCCCAGCTGGCTGAGCTATTGGAGAAACAGACCCAAAAAAGCCTAACAGTGTAGAAAAGGCTCTGTGTGGTCAATCAGTACAGAGGGGAACAGGGACTGCAGGAGAGGAGGAGAATGAAGCCTTCAAGGACAGAAAGTTGTTTGATGTTCCACGAAAGGCAGTGGCACTGCACCATGATAAACTCTGGCTTTTCAAATGGAATCTTTGTGGCTCTGTGTGTAGATATGTTTCCCTGAAAATATTTGTATCTAAATTATTTAAAGCTTTCTGAGCTTTCTTTGGATGTTCTTTATCACTTTTGCTGTGGTTGGTACATTTAGGGCTTCAATTGATGGAATAGGTTATTACAATAGTTCAGCTGCTGTGCTCTTCTGTTTGGTTTGTGTTTGAACCAAACTATGGTTTCACTAGGATCTTTCTGCTTTTGAAAGGAGATTTAAATGGAAGTTTTTGTAATCCATTCAAATTAAAATAGTTCTTAAAAATAATGGGGATTTAACACTGAATACAATTCAGTGCTTAAAGTGCGGATATTGGATTTCTGGATGTTGGAAGGTGTTTTAATGTTGCATCCACTAGTAGGACACTTATGGAATAAGAATTCAGCAACTTGTTCACTTTGTCTGGATTCTGCTGAGTTATGGAATTACATGGGAAGGCCAGTTATAAAAAAATAAGTTGCCTGTGTGAGCCACTGACATATTCAAAGTATGAAACTTATCTTGGAAAGAACTGTAAACATTCTCTTGTACTTTGACTGAAGCCTGTTAATGTAAATAATGGGGAAGCGTGTTTATCATGCCCTGTCTGGGCCAGGAAATCAGCCAGTGATGGGCTGAAAGATAAGATGAAGAGAAGAAATACAAACTGCAGTGGGGGAACACAGTGTACAGTCCCCATCCCAGAGGGATACGTGGCATTACCCAGGCTTTAACTTGGACTGCCGGCGAACCACGGAGTATCGGATGGCAATGGTGCAAGCCTTCATTAGGGGTGTCAGAACCTCGTCTGAAATGAGGGAAATGCGCACTGTCGTCATTGTGAAATAATTAATCTTCTGTGACCCCTGTCTCACATAGGTGCCATCTGGTCGAACCTAGAGAAGAAAGAGGCTGTCAGATGCCGCCTTCTTCAGTACTGCTATGGTTCTATAATCACTATGCACAGAATAAATGGACATAAAAATCCTTCACTGAATGCAAACAATGCTTTTATGTGTGATGGATGAAAGATCTGCATTTGAAGAGATAAACTTTTCTGGCAGAGGTGGGTTCTGCCTGCCCCACAGTCCCCAGCCTCTGAATGTGGAATTCTTGACACCGACTTTCATTTAGGATTCAGGTACCTTCTGCCCTTGATAAAACCTCAGAGATTTGCCGACACTCAAAGGAAGATTTCTGTCCCAAATTTAGACAGGTCCCTGTTGTCTCTCTGGCTGTGGAATGAGGGTCTGACGGTGACTATGATGTGAGCCCACACATACCTCACAAAACTTGCTCAGCATGTTCTCCCTTGGGATGCGCACATTCTTCAGCAGGAGGTAGCCGTTGTCAATGTGCTCAAAATTCATTTTGGGACCGATGTCTCCTGCAGTTACACCTACAGCAGGAGAAAACATAGCCTGCTTACTTCTACTTGAACTTTTTGCGCTCTGTTTTGTGTCAGGATGGGGACCTCAAAAGAAGGGCATGGTCAGCTCTGCTTCTTCCCCAGCACGGGTGATCTTGCCTGAGAGGTGAAACAGGCATTTGAATGCCTTGTGGCAGTTTGTTTCCATGATCTATCAGCAGATGGGTCTGTGTTGGCTGGGGTCAGAACTGAGGTGTTAATGCAGAAGTGCTCAGAGCAGCCCAGGCTTCTATGACAAGGGCTTGGTGTGGATGTGGCTGAGGATATGTTAAATTACCTTTCACATCACAAGGTTGGGGTTAATGATAACTACACCATGGGTATTTTTCTTGGTTTGGTTTTGGCAATTATAACTCCCCCTGGGTCCACTGTTTTAGAAAACATTTAAGGGCAAAATAAGCAGAGCAGCTGCACAAGTGTTGCAGTGCCTAGGGTTGTTTACCTGGGCAGAGTGAGTGGTCCTGAAGGCTGCGTATCTGCACAATGAAGGGATGGATGCCATAGCACTTCCCATGGATGTACAGCTGAGCAAAGACCACAGTGTGGGTTGCTGATCTTCCCACTGTGAGAAGAAAAACAGCCCCATTCCCTTAAGACAACATACAGCACAATCACTTCCACAGTTAACAGTGATCAGTAATAATTATGTGTTGGGTCTAAGGTATGGGTCAGAAACCTAAACCAGCCTGCTCTTAGCTCTCAGAAGCTGCATCATCATTCTGCCTCTGTTGCTGCCCATTAGACTAGGATTAAGAGTTTTGTATCAGAATGTAAGAAAAAAAGAGGAGTTAAAGCTCCTGTAGTGCTGAGAGAGTGGGAAGTGCTGTGGCTGTTACTGGCAGTGACTCCAGTTTTTTTCTGTGAAATACTTTTCTGAAGGGAGCCAAGAATTTCACACCTGAATCCTTTATGCTGAGACTGTCTGATGACTCAAATCCTTTATGCTGATGATCTCCCTGCAGTTTTTGGTTGTCTGAGTATTATTTACAAAGAAGAGAAGATTTATTCCTGCAGAGGTAAGAGCTTCCCTGAGTGAAGTTTTGCAGCCTGCAACCCAAGGGGTTTTTGTAGATGATGGTGGCTCCCTTGTGGCCTTTGAACTTGGACAACCCCCATCTCTGACTTGCTTGTTGATGTATCTCTTACTGAAGTCCTCTGCTAGCACCTGAGCCCTCAAACACAGAGCTTAAGTAGGGTAGATGGAGTAACTGAAGGAGGCAAGGGAGAAAAACCAAAGTATTTTTTGTGGCACTTACTGTCTCCAGGCCACCACTTCATGGCAGAGATCTTTGGTGTGTTCAGTATGAACTCCTGAGTAGCAGCATCAAAGACTGCTGTTGTTTCCAAACCCTGAAGATAAGTGCCTTTAAAAAGAGAAATTAAAAAAAATATATATCTATCTCCTGGTGTATCACAGGGATGGAGAGAATGAAGGATCCTTGGAGGCTGTGGGTATTATCCGGGTTTTGTGGTTTACCCTTCTGATGAGAACTGTAGATGGGAACCCAACCACCCCCATCCCAGTCAAGGATGGACAGCCTTGTGTCCTCAGAAATGCTGTTTTCCCTGCAGCCTTACCATGTCCCAGTTCAGTCTGGGCGTAGCTCCCAATGAGCTTGTGCTGGGTGGCGAGAGGAATCCACTTGGCGATTTGTTTGTCAGAGCCCAGCACTGAAATACTTCTCATGAAGATGCGGTGAAGGAGGAACGCGATGTCTCCTGACAGTGCCCTGCAGAGAAGGCACAAGGGGTGTTTTTGAGGGGATGAAGTTCCAGGCATGTGATAGATGAGGCAGTGGAAATGCAGCAGTCACCAGACAGTACCACCTGCTGCCTTTTGATTTCTGCCTTGTCATACCTTGCCCAGCTCCCAGCATCAGCACAGTGTTGCAGGAAAAGTGCCCTTCCAAGCTGCTTTTGTTCCTTCTTTCATAACAGAGTTTGCTTATGTGTTGTTTGCTCATTATTTCACTTGCTCTTGGAGGAATTACCTGTTCTGAGTAGCAGATGCTGAACTAAAAGCACAGCCCAGCTCCAAAGCTCCCGAGGCTTTGTGAGCATTTTGTATTTTTATTTTACTAAACGGGATTTTTTTTCCTGATTATTTAAGTCAGATTTTGAGGCTGAACTAAAAAGAAAAAACAAAACCCCACCCTACTTTTAAAACCTCAAACCCTGGCAATTCACTGTGGGGCACATTAGACCGAATTACACATGTGGGTATCTGGGACCTGGATTTCCTGAATCTTCCCATTCCAGGGAAATACCTTGGTATGTTTGGTTTGTTGCTGTACTTTTTGCTGTGTGTTTGCTGATATCAGTGAACAATACTGGGATTCATGGAGATTTGGCCTGAATTAAGATGTTATTTTCTTGTGGAAAAATTCAAATACATCCAAGTAACCCCTGGTTTATTGTCTGGTCAGGTCCTTTGCTATCACCATCTGCATACACCCTAAAAGCACTATTCCAGAAGCTGTATATGGGAACTTGGGTACAGTGGTTTCCATGGCGCAAATGAGAAATTAATTTTTTAAAAACTTTTTTTGTGTGTGAGAAATAGTAAGAAAACATGAGGAATATAACTGTATCTCTCTTCCTGGGATTCCCCAGAACATGGCTGAATCACCTCAGATACAGGTACGTGTACAAGTAAGTGGCTGTGCTGTTCTCAGTAGCTGAGTGGCTGTTAGCACGTTGCTTTATTGCAGTGCTCTAGAGAGCATCTCCATTCACATAGATACCTTTTATTGTTACCAAATGACTCTGACCTTTCTTTTATACTGGTCCTGAGAGAGAATTAATCATACTGAAACAGTGTGTGTGTGGGGGAAATATGAACAAAGAAGTTAAAGGGAAATTGCTTTGATTAACAGAAAATGACTTAATGAATCCTTGATAGCCAGGCCAGAAATAACATTCCTTTAGCTGCGATTTGAAAAGCTAGATTTTAAATTGTGTGAGTGATTCACTGCACCTGGCACTGGGAGCACCAGGATTCTGTCATAAGAGCTTGGTGCTCACCTGGAGTTTCATCAGGCAAGAGCTGCCCTGCCAGACAGCTCTGCTCCTAATCCAGCAAATGGGACAACACAGGGCTGGCCCTGCCGCAGCCTTCGGCATCAGGGAGCCTGATAAAAGCACACCTGGGTGGGAGAAAGGGGGGAATTTTTTTTGTTCTGAGGGAGCAGTGGAGAGCTGCCTTTTTAATGGGAATGTAATGATCAGGTCCAAGAGCTCTTGATGGCACATTTCCCCCTTCATTAGCTCCACTCGCTGTAGGCGGTGAAGAGCTCAGCTTAAAAAATTATCATCTTTCATATGATGGAGACAAGTTTTTAGCAGGGCCTGTTACCATAGGGCAAGGGGTTAAGATTTTAAACTAAAAGAAAGTGGATTTAGACTAGACATAATGAAAAACTCATTTTCAATGAGCATGGTAAAACAGTGGCATAGGTTGCCTGGAGAGCTGGTGGATACCCCCTCCCTGCAAACATTCCAGGTCAGGCTGAACGGGGCTCCGAGCAACCTGATCTGGTTGAAGATGTCCTTGCTCACTGCAGAAGGCTGGACTAGATGACCTTTAAATGTCCCTTCCAACCCAAACTGTGCTATGATTCTATGAAATGCCAAGAAGTGGCTCTGAGTCCCAGCAGTGTTGTGTAAGGGACTGGCACTGTCCTTCTGAGTGACACTTCTGACCTTGCACCTTCCTGCTGAGTATGTGACCCCACCAAACAGACAGTGTGCCCTGGGCAACAGCCAGCCAGGAATTGATTTAGCAAAGGGGGAAAGGAGGGGCAAGCAATTGCAATGTGGAGCTCAACCCCATTCAAAGTGTTAAGAAAACCTTCTAAGGAAAGGATAATAACAATATTTTATTCCCTTTTACCTACAAATTAAGGTGAGTTTTTCTTTCTTTTTTTTTTTCCCTTTAATAAAACATGGGTTTTCTAGATACACAAAATGGCATCTTTAGTTTATCTAGAAGTCAGTAATGTAGCTGAAACAGCACCACTTCCAATTCTAGTTACACATTTAAAAATGTCTGAGGGGTGGTATGAGAGCTGCAGCACAAGTAAGGAAGTTGTTGAAGTGGAAATATCATGTTGTGACTGTGAACTGCTATGATCTATCACGCTGTACCCATGTGCTGCTCTCTGAGAAGTTCCCTGTCGTGTACCACCATTCTCCCTTTCCCCAAGTGTGCTGCTAAAGTAAAAACCTGCAGCATGTTTTTATCCAAACCTATTCTGTCAGCTGTTGGCCTTTCCCAGCTTTTGCTAAAGCTGATTCTTGTGGGCATACAAAACTTCTAACAAAAAAATTAGTTGTACATAAAAAAAAATAGGAATCACCTGTAAATGTACTTATATTCAGGTCCGTTCTCAGTCCATCCCATCTCATGCATCTTTTTCTGGAGATGAACAGCCTTCCTGACTGCTGCTTCGTACCTCTCATTCTGGGTCTGGAAATACTGATTTTCTCTGCTAAATACAGGGTCGGATTCAATAGCTTCCACTGCAAAGCAACACAGAAGAGTTGGTTCTCCTGGGGCTGAAGAAGTGCAGCAATGCCTCAAGACATGCTTGGGAGGAGCAGGGAGGACTGGACTCATGGATACTGATGCTGTGACTTTTAGGATGCCTGCAGGGAGGTTTTTTTTTGCCAGTTCTGGCCCCCATGGCTGTCACACCTAACTCTGAAAAGCAGTGTTTGGGGAAGCAGGAGGGGAACTGACTGGGCCAGAGAGAAGGGTCTGTTGAGTGGAAATGGTGACCCTGCAGGGTAAGGCACCGTCCCTGGTCAGGGTGGGCAAGGTGACTTTTGACAGAAGATGCCAAGGATCCCTCTACCTCCAATTGCTGTGATGGCAGCAAGGGCAGTGGTGCGCTGCATTTTACCCAGGCTGTGGTTATCTGGATTTTGCCGAAGGGTGGTTTATGGCCAGAGCCTGCTGTATGTCCTGCCTGGGACATCACCAGCCCACTGCACTGTAAAACAACTCAGAGTCACTATTTCTGTGTCAGTCTGAACACTCCCCTTGTCCATTGTGCCTTGAAACCTTGAGTCTATTCATGTGGAAGGTTATACTGAACTCCAGTGGCACTGTGAAAAGGGTGATCCCAGCGGCTGTGCTGTTTTCCTTTGGTAAGTGTGTAATATGGATGCAGTTACTGAGACAACAGAGAGGGTTTTTTCCTGTTCTTTCTGAGCACACAGTCATTTTTTGGCACACCCATCACGAGTAAGAGCAGCTCAGCCTGGCTGAGCCAACCCACGCAAGAAATTCCCCACCTGGATGAGCCTGATGTCCCAAGGAGGGAAGCTGGCTGTGGTTCACACGTGATGTGCCCCTCTGCACAGCAGCACCAGCCCCCACACACACGCCCCTTGCACAGGGATACTCAACCCTCAGTTCTTGTATTCCAGTTTAACCAGTCTTGCCAGAGACATGGGATGGGAGCAGGGAGGAGGAGAAGCTTCAGACAGCAGGAGTGGCTGCGGAGGAGTCGTATTGATTTACACAAAGTGAAGGCTCCAGCTCCACACTCCCGCTTTTTTAACAGATGGGCGATAAGCAAATGCCCAGGAGCACAAACCCCACCATGCTGCAAAGGAGGAGCAGAGCAGCGGGAAACAGGCATGGCCCGTGCCAGCCCCCCACCAGGGCCTTGTAAGGGTCACTCACCCACCATCCTCCGCATCCGCGTCTGCTCCACGCCACCATCCAGCAGGGTCGTGAGCTTCTCCACGCTGAAGGAGGCTGTTTGCCTCTCGCTGGCGAGGTCGGGGTTCACACTGCCGAGCACTGAGCCCTGCGAGTACTTGCTGGTCTCCAGCAGAGCCATCCTGGAGGCTGCGCTGCTCTGGGAAGGAACGGAGCTCCTCTGGTGCTGGCACCCGTCAGTGGATGCCTGATGGAGGTGTTGGCACAGCGAGAAGTGGTTTTGGTAGGTTGGCCAAGGTGTTGTACCTGCACAAGGGTTGCGTGAATATTTAGACACTATCCTGTCCTCATTGCAATGGACAGTGGTGATTTATGGCACTTTAAAGAACTTGAACTGCAGGTTTTATGACATATTTTAAAACATAAAATATTTTTCTTTTCCTAGTGTATTCCCAATATTTTGTTATAAATTAGTGCTGAAATATCCCACAATAACATGTTAATGTTAAAGGGAGTTTCTGGCCCAGGGCTCACAGGCTCTGCCTGTGCTGCCTCTGTCCTTGGGACTCAGCTTTGTATTAACTCCTAACTCCATGTTAGTGGGACTTGTCACAGGACACTAGCAAAACAAAAGCTGTGATGAGTGGAAAATAAATCAGATTTTTCCCTTGAAGACGCTGCTGCCTTCCCAAACATTACATTACTTTAAGAAATACAAACTCTGGAAACCATTGCAAATGTGTTATTAATTCCTGCTTTTTCTGTTATTCAGGCCTTTAATCCCAGGAGCATTTCTGGAGAGAGAAAAGCTTCGGGCAGCGCGGCGGGCACAGAGGGCTGGGGTAAGCCGGCCCTGCCCTTGAGCCCTGACGGGCAGCGCGGGGCTCGGCGCCGGGGCCGCCTCGGCCGCAGCTTCCTCTTCCGTGAGGCTGCGTGAGGAAAATGCGATTCCTTTCGGTCCCTGCAGCCGCAGGCCCCCACGTACCTCGTCTCAGGCGTCCTCTGTGGAGCCGTCCGGCTGCTGCCTCCGTGCTGGGCCGCGGCTCCCGAGCTCTGTGCGGGGACCTTGTCCCCGGGCCCGGCGCCACGGGCCGCGGGTGTTCCTGCGAGCGCTGACCTCTGCAGGCAGGAAAATCCCACAGCTCCCAGCGCTCAGGGCGCTCTGCGCTGCAGAGCACGGCTGTTTCCGAGCCTGCTTCGGGCAGCTGCCGCGTTGGAGATCGCACTTCCAGCTCCGCCAGCGACCTGACACCCTGCCCTTCTCCTGGTGTTTTTCATTTCGGTTTATTGTTTTCGTAGCCCGCTCCGGGTGGAGAGCAGCACCGCTCGGGCTGGCGCTGCTCCTTGCCTCGGGGCTTGACGTGCTCAGGGTTTTCCCGGCGGTGTCACGGCACTGCCCTCACGCCTCCCCGCAGGTTGGGGTGCGGGTCTGGAATGCGGGGCTGTGCCGGGGGCGGGCACGGCGGATGGATGTGCTGCCCTCACTGCCGGCGGACCTGAATCTGTCCCTGCTGGTGCCCGGTGGGCAGGAGATGGGAGCTCACCCCCCTCACTTCGGCTACAGCAGGATGAGCCTGACGGGAGCGGAATCCCGGAGAGGATCCCGGCTGCCCGCAGCTCATCGAGGGGTCTGTGCTGCCGCTGCAGACCCACGCTGGAAACTGCTTTGTCAGGGAAGGAACTGGAATGCGTGGGGTTCACCCTACGGAAGGCTTGCTTCAACATGAGAAGTGAAGCAAAGGTGGGGAAATCGGATGTAGTTTTGGGTAATTTTAAGCCTGCAGCTGAGCTTGTTGAGCCAAGCCCAGCAGCCACGAGGAGCAGCAGTGACTGAAAGCAGCCGACTGCAATGCAGTGAGTGGCTCGCAGGCAGTGGATGGTGTGTTAGGGATCACTCTGGTAGATTAAAGATGCCTTGTGGCTCCATCATACTCCCAGAGCGACAAAGTGTCCTAGGGATGTGCTGTGTTCTGGTTCATTCTGCACAGCATCGCATCCCACAGCGACTCGGTGGGATGTGAGTCACGAGTGCTTGGGAGGCAGTACATCCTTCTGAAGTGCTCCATGGGATTTCTCCATTCGCACTTACATTTCCTTCTGCTGGAGTCAGAAGTGCTTGGCCTTGTGCTTCCTGAGTGCTGTTTGCAATTCAGCGAGCAGGTCTAGCTTTCCTGAAGGAAGGGTGAGGGATGACAGGCTGGAAAAAGCCTGTTCCTTCATCTCTTTGCAACCTGATGTCCATGCAGGTTTCTATTTGGGCAGGCTCAGGTGCTGCCTGCATAGGTCATTGCCAGTCCATGTTAGCCACCAGGGCTGCATACCCAGCAGTGTCTCATACACCTCGGCTCCAAGTGTCTGTGGGTGCCCAGAGACCTTGTGGGCTGTGATGGGAACCCACAAAATCCACAAGAGCACCTGGTCATGGTGTGCTGGAACACACCCTCATTGTTACGTTGCTGAGAATTTTGCATCTTTCCTCATTTTCATTAGGCTTGATCTCACCAGTATCACGGCCTATTCAAGATTTCATATAATGCTTTCATCAACACAAAACTGTTCAGTCTGTGGCAGTTTTAGATAATTTGGGGAAATGATCTAAATACGGAGAAATACCTAGAATAGGCAGAGGCAAACTCCCGAGAAGGGGTATTCAGCCAGGGCCAGTCTGAGGGTACCCCGTAACTTGAGGAAGAAAACCAGAACTTGCCATTTCTGGCGCAGTAACCAGGAGTAAATCAGGCAATAAAATGTAAGTGTTCCTTGATGGGAAATTCCACTGCAGCAAATTATCTAGGAGCACTTCAGGAGTGACTACATAGGAGATCTCAGCATGACCTGGATAAAGAGCAAAGCTGGTATTGAAAACTCTGGCAGTAAGAGAAATTCCAGGCAATGGAGCAGTTTGAGCATAGCTAAAAGGTTTTTATCTTTAAAGAGCAGAAGTGGTTGGTTCTTACTCTCTTCCACAGAAGAGGAACTATCACAACCAATGGCTGCCATTGGCATCCACAAGTGGAAGGAGGTGTGTGATCACTGTAAGGAGTTTTGGGGCATAGCCCATCAAAACCTCACTGCTTGGGGCTGGGAAAGGTTGATAAAGCATTTTACAAAGTCCTGTCTGAGTGCCCTGGTCTCATGTCTCACCAAAGGCCCAGGGAACATGGGTCCCTTTGAAAGGCTTATGCCAGGAAATGAAGTACACAACCTGCCATGGCAGGGTAGCAAGGGAGCTGTTATTATAGGCATCAGAGAGCTGGGAAGATGTTTTGGAAACCTGACCTGAAGAACAGGTTTAGGTAATGAGATCTCACCCCCAGTGAGGAGCTGATTGGCCACACCAGTGTGGAGGGTCGGACACACCATGTACCTCGCAGTGTGGCAACCCCAGCAAATACTTGGTGCGAGAGAAATGCATCCAAGCACCACCTCTGCCTTATTCTGAGTGGGATGTTGGCATCTGTGCTGATAAAGATATCAACTAATGAGAAAGCCAAGTCCTTTTCATTTGCTTTGCTGCACTCTGTTTTAGTCCTGGCTCTCAGGGACCATGGTGTGGGTGTCCTGCATGTGTGAAGCATCATCTCTTTTTCTTACCTATTGAATCTGTGGTCTTTGGTTGCTGCTAAAGCAACTTTAAAAATGTTTAAAAATAATGAAATAGGCTCACTAGTGTGAGGATTACCTGTCAGTTCAAAAATGAGTTTTTAAATTAAATCCAGGGATGTGTTTCCTTGGCTTTGTGTGGTGTGCCTTTATGCCAGGCAGGTGGGCATCCACAGTCAGTTAGAAATCAGATTGGAAGTTTCAGTGCACAGAGCCTGATTCACAGTCTGTGTGCCCTTACACTTTCATTAAATTGAGATGATGTCTGGGGATAAGCACTGGCTGCAGTGCTGGGTGTAGATGATGAAAAGATCTTGTTGGTGAGCAAATTAACACAACATTAACAAAGGAATTGATGTCAGACTTCAATGGTTTTTATGTTCATTCAGTTTATTTGGCTGTTTTCTGTTTGCATCCTTGGAGCTTTTTCAGTTCCTTGTGGAAAAGAGCAAAATATACAATCATCATTTAGTTCATTTCTTCAGAAGTATACACATTAAACAGTGAGTTAATTCAGTAGAGGTGCATGACGTATAGTTTTATATAAATGTATAAACACCAACACAGAATACAGACTATATACCACATAAGCAACATACACAGTGCAAAAAATCATCTTCCATCAATACTCAGATAATCTGTATCTTCTGGATACACCAGTTTTATTCAGGAATGTGCTTTACGGGCATAGGGAAAAAATTAATGCGAAAGAAATAGAGACACAATTATACCCCAAAACCTTCCTTGTGATGCCTACACTGATTTTTTTGGGGTGCCACCTCCTCACTGCTGTGCCATGAAGCACAAAAGCATTGGTGAAAGTTGTACAGGCTCCATGTCTGAGCCCACCAGGGGTTACCAGTTCAGAGGGATGAGAAGAGCTGTGCTGGAAAATGCGGTGATGTTGAAGCCAATACATCAACAGTAAAATCATAATTTCCCATGTGCCACCTCCGAGGGCTAGAGCCTGGAGCTCTGGTCAGGCTTGAAGCTCTGTGTACCCTGCTGTGTGCCCTGGGATGCTGTCTGTGCTGGTGGGTCCCAGCTCACAGCCCCTGGGATCCTGGTGGGCAGCTGGGTCAGGGCTTTCTGCTGTCTTTCCACTGCTGGAAGGATTTCTTGTGACTCTCCTAGCCCAGCCTGAGTTAGGACAGTGTGACCTGGCCCTCCCTTTTCCTTCGGGACACCTGCTGGAAATGACCCAGACACTCCTTAGCCACCATGGACCACGTTGTGTGCTGCCCTGCTCTGTGCTTGGTGGACACCACATCAAAGGGAGACACCTGGATTTATTTTTTCCCTCCACGTAATATTTGAATACTTCAGAAGAGCAGCAAAATCCTTTCAGCCTCTCATTGCTGACCTTACTGGATGGCTCCCACCCAAGGACTTGCATAAATGCCCCTGTCCCAGCCTGGGTGAGCTGATAACACTGATTTCACTGGTGCATATGGAGCGACAGATTGCCTCTCCTGGAGTGCATTTCCATCTGTGGCAAAATTACAAATTAATTTGCTGAATTTTTTTGAGCTCTTTGATCAAGGTTACTTAATCTGTGCTGTAACTCCTCACAAAACCTCAGCACAGTAATTCTGGGTTGTTACTTGCACCACTGTTATCTGTGGAGTATCACACAGCATTCTTTACAGCTTTGTACAAGCACCCTTAGCAACACCTTTTTATCCTTAGAGAAATTTTGCTTTCTTTTTCCCACGAAAAAATAGTGGATGCTGCTCCTTCCTCATGGTTTTAATCATAACCTATATAAAAATCTTCACAGTTGAAAAGAACGTAATAGATCCTTTCAAATTGTTTGACCCATAGTGACAATATGCACTGGATTTCTGAAATAAAATCATGTTTAGAATAAGCATATGAGCAAAGGCCTTAAAAACTACAGCAGAGACAGTGCCATGAGATGGGGTGCTCAAGGACTGAAGCTGAGTTAAGGGCTTTTGTAGTCCAGTCTGTCACAGAAGCTCCATACCTGCATCACTGCTCTTGACATGTGATGTGGCTCAGATGTTTTACTCAAGCTGCCAGGTCAAGTAACAGCCCTCTGAAATGAAACATCCCACTGGACCAGGGAGACTAGAGAATGGATTAGTAACTTTTTAATAAATATGTATAAATGCCCAGTTTCCCTTAAGTTACATACAGATCCACTGAAGATGTGGATAATAAATGTTGATTAACCACGAATTACCTGCCCAGCTGACCAGGTCCACTGAGGCCATTCAAGAGCCAGTGTCCAAAGGCAGTCGGTGAGTTATGCTGTTCAGGCTTTGTATCAGGGTTGATATGAGAAGCAAGAAGCTGAGATATTCCTGAAAGCACACTTTTAGCTCTAGATGTGGATATCTCGGGGCACGGGTGCCCCATAAGTGTGACAGGTTCTGTCCACACATGGTGCAAAAGCACCATCCACCTCAGCTTGGCTATACCAGCAGCAAGAAGAGTTTTAGCTTTGCAAAGTGGCAACTGCAACGAGGCCTCTGACCTCTGGAAAAGGGGATGAGAAGCACTGACAAATAGTTTTGTATCAGGACCTACCTGCCCCGGAGCCCCTGGTGCCTACAGGTACCAGCTGCGTGCAGGGTGGTTAACAGGAGAGCCTGGCACCGGTGGGATGTGACCACATCATCCCCTCTCCATCACAGGACACTTCTTGTGGGTCCCTATGGCAGCACATGCCCACTGCTGGCTGAGGGGATGAAGCTCAGTGGGGCAGGGGCAAGAGGCAGTTTGTCTGTCTGCTGCATCCACAGGAATCTGCTGCCTGGTCAGTGCACGCTTCCATGGACACCCAAGCTGGGAACACCCAGCCTTGCTTTCTGCACAGAGCATTTGCCTTCCCCATGGGGCCTCGGTGGAATAGTCCAGTGCATTTTCTGCCTGAGCATGGAACTGCTTAAAAAGCCACTTTCAAACGGGCTTGAAATGCAGTTTAAATGTGCTTGCGAAGTATAGCTGCACCTGCCTGTGCTGCACTGGTAAGGTCACACAATGGTTGGTTTTTCTGATAGTGCAGGTGTGTTGCTGGGACACAGCCTCAGCCAGGCTTGACTGGCACACTGGTGCAAAGCCAGTGACCCTTGAGAAAGCCATTATGGCCACCTGGGCTTCTCTCAGTAACACACAGGTTGTCCCTTTTAGTTATCAGGTTTCTAGGAGGCCCTACAGAGCTGCAGCTGCCCTCTTGAACCCTTGTGCCTGGCAAACCTGCCTCCAGGAAGAAGCAGGAATCCCCCAAGCTATTCCTACACAGACTTCCCTGTTTTAAATATTTGCTGTGTCTCTACAGTTAACCAAGAGTTAGCTGGTGGTTAGTGTGCACCCACAGTCTGGGGGGAAAATAACACCATTCCCTCTGCATCCACTTGTGTGAGTACTTTGGTGAATACTGCACTTTTTCCACAGTGATTCCCTCCTGGTCTGGGAAAACCTTTCCTGTGCCTTCTACTGGAGCAAGTGTTAATAACAGCAAGTAGCCCTGATGGTGTGGCTGGAAATGTCCACCATGTACAGAGATTTCAGTGGGGGTGTTGGCGCTGGCCTTGGTAGGATCCCCTTGGCTTTTGGCAGAAGCTACGCTGCTTTCTCGTCTCCCGTCACCGTTGATGTTCTTCTCAGGTTTTCCTTGACTTTTATGAATTCTGGTGCATGGTCTTCTTGCTTCTTCTGCTCTTTCTCCAGCTGTAAGAAAGAAGTCACTGTGCACATGAAAGGGCAAAAAGGCATTAGCTATGTTAAAACAGGAGGCTTCATTATTGCTGGGTCTAGTTATTATTACCCAAAGTTGAATGAGTGTGTAGTGCACATGTGGCTCTCTTTACAAACCATCACACCAGACCTGTGTTCACCCTTAGTCTCCTTTTCTGTCCTGCTGAAACATTAATTTCTTTTTTTCCCCCAGGGAGGAACATGTCCATCAGAAAAGCAGGGGAAGGATTCACTTCAGACCTGGCATGGGAGAGGGAGGAGAAGGTTTAAATCCTTCCCAGCAAAGGAGGCTTGTGAGCCTGGGAAAAGCTCTCAGCCTTAGGTATTGTCTAAGGTGGGGTAAATCATACTCCTTTACTTTTATATGTGAAGTCTTTATGGATCTTCCCTTAACCACCTTGTTTCATATTCCTTGTTCTCTGAGAGTGCCAGGCTTTGATTTTCAGGTGATCTCAGCTTGATGGACATTGTTGTTGTGTTGTTAATTAAACACACTGGTTTCATATACTGGCAAGTAGGAGAGGGAATGACTTTGTTTGTGGTGGTGACTTTGTAACCTATGACTTTATTTAGTGGTGATGAGCCTGCTCACTGCTCTCACTTGTTTGGGTAGGAGGGCAGGCACAGAGTATCTGGGGCATGGCTGTGCTGCTGACAAGTGCACAGTGAATATCGCTTTCCCCAGGCAGAATTTTAGCCATGGTACATGCCAGGAAATGTTCCCAAAAGCAGTTTGGGTGAGATTGCAGCAATGTTCTTTCCAGCACTTCTGCAGCCTCTCACCCCACACTGCAGGGTCCTGAGCCCTCCTGTGGTGGGTGCTGCAACAGCCCCCATGCTATTTAGGGTGCTTTGAACTGGAAAAAAACACCCCTAGGACACTGTGTGTGACCCAGAGGAGACCCAGGGCCAGTGGTGTGTAGTGGCGTCCTGGATGAGGTGGTACAAACACGGTGGATCCCGCGTGAGGATGAGAGTGCTGCAGCTGCACAGGGCAGCGGTGGAGGATGTACTGTGGCTCCTGTTTTATGGAGAGGTAGCAATGCAAACCTTGGGTGGAACCTCAGCCCACCCATCTCCCTGTGCCATGTGTGAGGTGGTTAAGATAACCTGGGGATGGCTGAAAGCTCCCTTCTACCTGATCCAGCCTCTGGTGCCTCTTTAATAGCTCTTTCTCAAAAGGAGACTGCAATTTCTTTGCCTCTTCCTCTTCCTTCTTCTGTTTGATGAGCAGGTCTCGCCGTCGGTGCTCGAGCACCCGCTGCAGCTCTGGCTTGCTGTCCACGCCCAAACCTCTGTGGATAAAAAGCAGATAAATGAGGCCCAGAGCACCTACACCCCAAGGTGTAACCACTGCCAGCCTGGCAACTCCAAAACTTGTCTTGGTCCTAAATAGAATCATGGGAGACCGGATCTGCAAACCAGCCCTGATCCACATATCCGTTCACAAGGTTTGAGGGTGTTTGATGGTGCCTTGGGCTGTCTGCCTGGGATGGACACAAGTTACTGTGCATGTAGGGCACAAGGGGTGCTGGAGGTTCTGCTGATCCCATTGCACTGGGGCACCACAGCTTTCTGTGTCGGGTGTGGAAATGGGACCTTCCGTAGGCTCCTGCTGTTACTGGTTTTAATGGTGTCAGGCGAAGATTCAGCGGCGTTGAGAACATTTGCAATAATGACGATTTTTTTCCCACCAGCAGGGGTAGTCATTGGGCTGCAGTAATTGTCCTGGCAGCTCCTTACTTCCCTGCGCATCCCATCTGAAGCTTTGAAGCTTTGCTTCATTTGAACCTTTGCTTCGGAGCTGGGGGCTGGCGATCCCCCTGCTGGCATGGATAGTTTGGATCAAGAGGCCAAAATGAAATGTCCTTTTCTCCTGGAAGCTGGAGGGTTTGCTGATGGCACAGGTGCCTGACTCCCCTTTGGCTACCTGAAGCATCTCAGGTGAACCCCTGTTCTCTGAGGGGTGGGATCACAGGAAAGGACACAGCAGGGCCATGCAGGCAAGGCATAAATGTGTGGTAAAGAAATGGAAGGCGTTCCCTGAACAAACTTCAGAAACCTCACACTTTGGATGTTGCCATACCTGAAATATTAATGGCAGTAGTTACGGGTGGTGTTTGGTGCTCTGTGGGTGCAGGTCTGTGTTGAGAGCGGAGGGACCTCCCCATGCCTGTGCTAAGGGCGTGCCCAGGGCACAGGGGTTTGGGGAGTGCTGTTAATGCAAAGCTCCTCCTCAGCACCAGGAGGTCTCTGTTGCCCAAAGGCTGGTTGGTTTTGGACAAGGTTGTTTGAAAGTAGAGGCATCAAACCCTGTGGGCTGTGGATTTCTTGGCAGGGTGGCAGGTGCTGAGGTGGTATCTCACATCACAAGAAGCTGACCGGGCAGGCAGGAGATGGGAGCATTCTCCAGATGCGACAAACCTTTGCACTGTCACAGCACAGCTGGGGCCCAGTGCTTGCATCCTTCCAATACTTCCTATTGTAATTTTTTTTTTTTTCCTTTATGACAGGGCAAAGTTCACAGCAACATCAGTGAGACAGCCATAGCTTCGTCCCCAGAGCTTTCACGATGGTTTTTGAAGGCAGGAACAGTTTGGATGCAAAATTGCTTTTCCCAAGGTTTGAGAGACGGAAAACCTGCCTTGGCTTGCTGGAGACACAGCTTGCAATGTTGCCTGTGGATTTGTTACTATTATTTGATTTAATCAGCCTGTGTTGTTAGCACCCAGAGGTGTTGACTGAGATAAGGATTGTGTTACACAAGCTGCTGATTTGAGTTGCTTCTCCCTGCTGCTTGAGGGGAAAAAACCAACCAAAGCAGAAAAAAGGAGCAAGTACTAGATCCTTCTCTCTCCCCTTCTCCCCTCTCTCCCTCTATGGTAACATTTAACAGGAAGCAAAACTGGTGGATTTGAGAGTGACAAGAAACCAGCAACAATGGATTACTTTTTGGAGTAGGGTTTGTTTCACATATTTGCTGAAAAATATTTGAGAGGTCAGAGTCAAAACAGGTTTAAAGTGATGCTTTAGAGGGGCCATATGAGTAGGTGGTGCAGGAGCTGCCTCCTGCCAGCACCTGGGGGCACACGTGAATGTGACATGGTGGCAGGCACAGAACCAGAACACAAAGAGATGATGTACTTTGTGTTTGCCAGTGTGAAGTCCAGCTCTGATGCCATGGGGTCTGCACCTCCTCTGCTGCCGTTCCTCCCTGCTGCTTCCATTGCAGGGACTTCTTGTTCCTTTGTTCCATCATGGTTGGACTGGAATAATGTTCTGTGAGATCAAAGCCAGTGCTGCTGGGTGACCCTTTAAACTGAGCAGTATCACTAGGGAGGAGATGGTCACTCTCAAGCCAGAGACTTTTAAAAATATCTGGCTGGTACAGTTATATCTGCCTCGGTGCCAGAGAAAGGTCCCTGTAATTCTTCTGATTCTGGGAAAATCAAATCAAACCCAAACCCAGCCAATGCCAGTATTGATTAATGCGCCCTGCTGGCAGGCTTGATTGTTTGCTGAATTAATATACGTGTCTGGTTCTTGTGATGACTGCAGTCCTTTAGAACAGAGGCTGTGCTCCTTTTAATTAGGCAGCCAAAGAGCTATTGTGTCAGGGTATTTCAGGGTGTTCAGAAAATGTCAATATAAAGCCAGCAGATTTCTTGCTGTGCTTAAAAGCCTCTGAGCAGAATGATTTTGTTGCACTGATGTTCAGACAGTTGTTGCAAAGGAATGATGTAGTCGTAGGTTCTTGATCATTGATGTGATTTTCCTGATGTTGTATCTGTACCCCCAAAGAGTTAAATGGGGGTGGTGGGGCAGGAAGTCAGGAATATGAATTCCAGCCTGTCTTTACCCATGTGATATTTAGGGAGTCAGTGAGTAGCCTTCTTGTAGAGATGGTCTCACCCCAGTGCTGCCTCAGCTTTCAATGGCTGCATCAAGCCTATTCCTCTTCCTGCCTCTGGGTTGATGTTCAAGTGCCTGGGAATGCTGTACATATGGAGACAGCAAAACCAGAAAACCTCCAAGGGACACCAAAAAGGGGCTGTGGGGATGCCTTGCATCTTCCAGTGCTTGTGCCTCTAAAAAGTGCCAGCCAGTGCTTCAGGATGGCAGAGCAGGGGCTTTTGGTTCTAGTTTTCTTTTAAAAGAAACTGTCACATCAGAGAAAAGACAAAAGGATACTGTAAAAGAGGAAAGGACACTGTGTTTGTTTGCAGGTGAGGGGATTTATCGTGCCCTTCCAGCTTGCAGTCTGTCACTGGCACCTGTCCTCAGCTCCTGAGCTCTGACGGCTCAGCATCTCTTAGACTGCTCCAGTGTCAGGCTGCGACCTACTCTTACCTTTTGTGGTTCATCAGCAGCTCCCTGTGCAGCTCTTGATGGCTCTTGGAGGCTTTTACAGGATTTAGGAGCTTTTTAGGTTTGATGAGGTCTGGGTTTCCATCTATGTAGTCTGGGTGAGTCAGGATATTCCCACCATCTGGTCGCTCCCGCTGTATTTCCGTGTACATCGATGCTGGAAGAAAAGAGGTGTTTGCATGAGAAGTCTCACCCTGCTTGGCGTGAGAACCCTGGGCAAGACAGAGGAGAAGAGCTGGTGCTTGTCGTGGCTGCTCAACACCCGTGTCAGTGTCTGAGTGCACGTGGCTTCATGTGCCAGTGTGGGTTTTTAGAGGTTATAAAAAATACTCCCTTTGCGTTGTTGATGAGACACATATTAATTAGATCACTTAAGTTACTTGCCAGCCACTCGCTTCAGTGGCTGCAGAATTTAGTGCCAAGGATTAATTAATGCAAGATAGGTCTAACTAAAACTGGAAGCAGCCATGGATGTCCACTCTGTTGAGCTGCTGCTTTGGGTGTGTTGAGGGAGGCTGTTGGTCCCATAGCACGGGGGATGCTGTGGGATTTAAGGGGCTTCTGAAACACAGGCCTGAGGAAGTCCTGCTGTATCTGAAACCTCTTGTCAAGGAAAGGTTTTGCTGATATCCTGCTGACCTATTCATCAGGATCGAATCCAGTGCCAAGAAAAGCATCCTTCGCCCATGCAGTTTGTGATCATGCTGCAATAATTTGTATGTTCTGGATGTCGGAACAAGAGCCCACTGTTTTGGCAGCTTGGATGTCGGGCAAACCACAGGGCATGCTCGCTGTAGGTGTTTTCCAAGTCCTTTACATTTTCTCTTTACAAAAAACTCCTATACAAAGTGAATGCAAAGCACAAGTTATAGGACAAACTGCATGTGGTGGGCTGTGTCTTTAAATGAGGAGCACAGTAGGTCTGCCTCCAATTATTCAGTGTATGGTCTAATCAGGGGCTCAGAAAGAGCAATTTATTCCTGACTATTCACTTGAACAATTTGGAAGTTTACCAGTAAGAACAAAAAAAGTCCCAGGAAAAGGGTGTAGGCAGCTTCATGTCTCTAAGTGTCTCATTATTACCGTATTTTTTGAGGCCTAGTGTGAAGTTATATGGGTTGATGGAGCTGGAAGAAAAACAGTTGTTCAGTAATGTTGCCTCTTTCTCTTATTTCAATCTCATGTATAAAAGGAATAAAACATTTTAAAAGAGAAATCAATAAAAAAAGGCAAGAGAAAGCAGGCTAGGTCATTCTTTCATAGTCAGTAAGCATTTAAAAATGTGAAGTGGATTGCAATCAAACAGAATTGTGTAAGGAATAATACTGCTGAAGAAAAGATTCAATATCAAACAACTTCTTATTGAATGTTAATGTTGCCAGTGCCCTACTGCTTTGGGAATAAAGGAAAACAAGTCAGAGCCCATTACAGGAGTGTAATTGGGGTGAATAGTTCGGTACATATTTAAAGGGCACTTGGAAGCTGGAACCAGTGATTTTTTTGTATCACATTATTTTCCTCTAGGATCACACATCACTGCTGGCAGAAGGGAAGGTGGCGTGGTTTGATGCTTTGTGGCAAGTGCCAGGCTGGCTCAAACCCTTGCAGGGCTGGACTCCCCAGGCTGAAACTGGGAGCGCAGCGTTGCCTTCCAGAGAGATGCAGGGACTGAAGAACAGCCGAGGGTTAAGGCAGTGCAATTTCATGTCTAATTTTTGTTAGATGAAAGCCAGGTTTTGAACAATGAGAAAACATATCAAATTTTCACTGGGGTAAAATTGCTTCATTTTTTTTCTTGTACTTTTTTTTTTTACCCACAGAAGAGACAGAGAAAATACAAGTAAGAAAGGAAGGTACAAAAGCAAAGGTTTGTTTTGGCATGAATGAAATAGTTGAACTCCTATTTCAAATGGCAAAGCTATGTTTTAATTCTCCAGACAAAAAGGTCTCTCCATGGAGTAACTTCATTAAAATGCCAGGTGTTTTTAGTGGAAACACTGTTTTGGAAAGCTATACTAATAGACCATGCTCAATGTCCTCCCACTGCCCTTTCCTGCTGTTCCTGTGCTGTTGTTTAGTCCAGAGCTGCCTCCAGTGACACAGATGCCTACACCTGCTTGTGTGCTGGTACCAAATGCTGATGCATGTCAGGAAAAGGGCTGGGACATGTTCATCTTGGATTTGTCTATCTGAAATCCACCCGATGTGCTCTGCTAGGGGATAATGCAGCAAGCAGTGAGCATGGGGGGATTACACAGCCAACCAAGCCTGAAGGACCAGGCTGAGTGTGTAAATGGTGGAAACTCAAGTGACTTTGGTATTTTTCTCTGGACTAATTAGCTCTCAGGTCCTGTTGCTAAGCTGTGCTAGCTCTTGGGGCACTGGTGCAGCACTGTTACTTACTAAATACTGTTTCCCCTGCCTCCATGATGCATAGCTCTCCTTTTGCAACTCAGAAGTCGGAGTCCCTTCTGCCCTAGCCCAAGACCCAGATCCTGTGAGATTTGCTTGAGCAGGCTTTCCTCACATCCCCATAGGTCTAACACCCCATGGAATTATGTCGTCCAGTCCTTCAGTCTGGGCTTGTGATGTTTCCCCAGACACCCAGGATGGTCAGGGAAGGGCCCCCCTTCTGTCTTACGTGGCTTTTGGAGGGAGCACTGTGGTGAGCCTGGAGGTTTTGGATGGGCTTAGTGTGGTTATTTCCAGTCGGCAGCAATCTAACGTTGCATGGCTGAGGCTTGCAAAGAAGCAGCAATTTATCAGCCTATTTACTGAAGGCAGATGGGGAACTTTTCACTTCAACTAGTACAAATTAAGAAAAAAACTGGGAAGTAAGGAGTGGAAGGAACTGAAACGGACTGGAAGCTTTTCTGTCCGGGTTCTGCTAAACCAGCATGTGAAAGTTCTCACAAGGAGTGCAATTTGCCTGAACAAACTGTGGGGGCCAGGACACAGCAGGTACCTCTGTGCATGGTTTTCACTGCACTAGATGTGCCTAGACACCCACCTCGAGGGTTTGGCTTCCCGTGGGTGTCTGTACTGCTGCCCCAGGGACAAAGTCAAAGCCCTGACTGGGACTGGAAGGAGCCTTGAACTTCTCTACAAGAATAGCACTTTAGACCTTCAGAAGCCCTCAGCCTGGAACAATTCAAGGAATGTCTTCATTTGCACAGAGAAGAAAAAGAAAAATGAGAATATAAAAATGCTGGTGTGTCTGGAACACAGCTTGGGATTATGCTGGGGGAAGGGACAGGGCATTCTTTCTCCTGCAGGTTGGCAAATAGGACCTGGTGCAAAATATTTGTTGGGGAGTAGATCTATCATCTTCAAGACCTGATGTGATTTATGTCCGTGTAAGGGAGACAGAGTGCTATCAGGCTGCTTTTTGTCATTATTTATGGTGCTGGAGGTGTAAATCAAGCCATGACTCTGCAGTGGATTTACAGCAGGATGTCTGTTTTTGCATGATTCAGCCATAGATCAATGAACAAGGCTCTGCTCTGGCACCTCCCTGACCACCATCATAAATCAGCAAAAGGTGTTGGACATTTTTGTATTGTTCTTGGCAAGATATAAACAATAAAATACATGTGGATGTTAATACCCTCTGCTGTACTGAGGAAGACAGCATGACCTTTTAAATAGGTCTGCTTTGGAGTGTTGCTTATAAAAAGTAGCTCTGTTTGCTTTGACACACCCAGGCTTTTGCTTGCTTTTAGGTATTTTCCCTTTCCTTATTTCTAGAAGCTTGAGGCTCTCTAGGGAACGTGTGTTTCCAGCTGCTTTTCTGTTAGTAAAAAACAAGACTGCCAGGATGAGGATGCCAGGGCCCCTGGCAGATACTTGGACTTCACACATGGAGTTATCTCTCTCAGGCATACTGTGAAATGAGCTTCCGGTCTCTATTAGTTTTCCAGGAGACCACACAGGGAATTTTCAACATCTTTCAGGTGGCTCAGAGACCAGCCGCCCTCCTGCCCCAGGGTGTGGGACTGGCTGGAGGAGAAAAATGATATTTTAATATCTTGTTGTGTTCTGACCTAAAACAAAGCCCAAATTCCTGCTCAGACCACCTGGAAATAAATCCCCCAATTCCTGCTGGAGTTGCAATAAAATCATCACTCTGCAATCCTGGGACAAATTATTTCCACTTCTGATTATGTTCAGCTGCAATCTTTTTGGGGAACAGGATATCAGGCAGGTTTGGTGCAGCACTAAATGCCCTTGAAAGCATGAATGTTGCAAATATATATTAAATATGGTCTAGTAGGAGTGTAAAACAGGGTGTGCCGCCTGAGGTGCTGAGTGGCTTTTGTTTTAAGGTTTTAGCCTGCTCCTGGAGAGGAGGAGGAAGAGGAGGAGGGAGAGGAGGTGGCTCATGCCCAAGCACAGGCATTGGACACGAGGGTTTGGCTGGAGCTGGGCTATGCTTCCTTTGTCTGCTGCTGCTTTTTGGTTTTCTGTCACAAGGAGGAGATGCCCTTCACAGAGCATTTATTTAGGATTAAGCAACTTGTCTCTCAGTCGTGAATTGCTCTGTGAGCCCCTTTGCTTCGGGACTGTGCACTGCTGCTGGCAGCCTGCTCTACTGTCCTGTAGGAATGGAAATAATCCCCAGGAATGTTAAGGGGATTAACAGTCCTGGAAAGGGCAGGTAACCTGAGGGGGTGCAGCTCTGCTTACGGCTGCCTACATGGCTACAGCTGTTTTTTACAAGGGGAAAAACGAAACAGGTTGGAAATGAATTTAATCTGTAGCTGTTGGGTTTAGAAAGCTCTAGGGTGGAGGTCTGGGCTCCTGCCCAGCACCTGTCAACCTGCACCTGGAGGGTACAGCAGGACAGCAGCTGCTTTTTGCAGGTTTTCATGTGAAATGCCTGACCTGTGTTTTGCCAAGGTCTTCTTGACATCCTGCCCCCTGTGATATCTCGTCTTTCCCCTGCACATCCCTCAGCCCTTTTCCATGCCGCCTGTGTCCTTAAACTGCAAAGCTGTCAATGCTGCCTTCTGCAGTGCAGGTCAGTGCTCAACTTCAGCTGAAATCTAGAACGCAAATGTAGTTCCCAGTGTTTTGTTTCTGTGCCATTTGAGAACTGATTTTCCAACTAGAGCATCTCAGGACAGGTTTGTCAATACGGCCAGATGATGACCAAACTGCTCTTGTTTAAAATATTGTACTGGCATCCCTTTCTGGGCAGATAATGGGCCTTTGTGAAATGCCACTCATGTGAAAACTGTCAGAAGGCATTCTTTTGGGAGTGGGATCTGTACTCAGAGGACATTGCTGTCTGTAATCCTGTGAGACCCTGTTACTTGATAGAAGGGATGAGATTGGGTAAAAATCCTCAGGACATCCAGGGCCAGAGCCCTGGATCTGGGTTTGTAAAAACCACTGACCCAAGAGACCATTTCCTGCGCAGAAATGATCACTTAAAACTGTGGTTACAGGGAAGAACCTCTGGTTTTCTGGATGCCCGGGATTTATTAATGAATGTGTCTTTTTTAAAGAATCACGAGGTTAATGAAGGGCTGCTGAAAGCAGCTGGTCATACACGTCCTGCAAGTCAGGCGGCTGCAAAACCAACATGTCAGTGTGGGCCAGCAGAGCGAGTTTAAAGCTATTTACACAAGCAACCTGAGCCTGGGAAATGATGTGGGTTTCTGACACTTTTAACTGCAATTATGGTGAGGAAACCTTCCCTTTTCTGGGCTATAGACCCCAAGAGCATCCATTCCTTGGAGAACCCTCCTGTCTTCGGGGTAAGGGTACTGTCCCTCACACCCCTCTTGGGAAGACTATAAGAATTTGCGTGTGCTGGTGGAAGTGTGTGGGATCTTTAAATTGGCCTCTGTTATTTTTAAGCACTGGCACACTTCTACCTGTTAACCAGAAGTTAATTTAAAAAAAAAAAATTAAGGTATGAACTTTCTGTCAATGCATTTCCAGTGTCTGAAGTGGAGCTGGAGTTTGGCTCTACAGCTTTTCTTGTTGGGAGAGTAACGGCAGAAAAGGTCATGGTATATGTTAAGTCCTACAAAAAATGAAACTGAAAGTTTGTCTTTGGTTTCAGATTCTTCAATTGATGGCGCTTGCTAATTTGCATGATTTTTCTAGTGCTCATTAACTGTATTTTTAAAATACAGAATAGCTGGGGTCAGCAAAATGGGAACAAATTGCATGGCAGTCTCTGAAAGCCCCAAAACTTTGTGTGATGACATCAGCTTTCAGGTGTGCCCCTGCATTGCGGAGGATCTGGAGAACAAGAGGTGTGACCTCAAAGTCAGGCATTTGCTTTAGGGAGCCCCTTTCTGCATGGTCGGTGTGTTCAGGGCAGAGGGAGGCACCCAGGTGCCAGCTTTAGTGAGTCAGATGTGGGTGCTGCTTGATGGGAAGGCTCACAGTGCCTGGACACCCTTTGGTAGATGAGTCCCTGCAGCTGAGCCCACAAAATGTGCTTTATCACCCCAGTAATTCATGTGTTGCTGTTACAACAACCTGGAACAAAATACCTGTAATTCACATTAGCCTAAGGACTGCTGTGGCTTACTGCCCTAGTGATGGATGATGATGACGTTAATAATGATAATAATAATGATAATAATGTGAGCCCAGAGATTGGCAGATGCTAAACATTACCCTCTCTGGGTGAGATGGCATCAGCTCCCATCCTCACCATGATTTTCCTCTTCAGCTGTGCCAGCAGCTCAGGAGCACCTCATACCGATGGACCTGGCACGCTCCCCCGTGCTTGTCACCAGGCGACCGTACCACTGAGAAATGATATGTGTGCTCTGGGAAGGAGGCAAAGAGCCTTTGTCTGCTTTTAATCTATAGTTATAAATAATTAAGCAAGGCTAATTCTGGTATTTATAATGCAATAGAGTGAGTGTAACTTGATGTGGCTGCTCTGGGAAGCAGTTCCCAGCTATCAAGTGGCTGCCTCAGGGCAGCAGGCGCTCACACCCTGAGTCCCCTCACCTTCACTCAGCCCTGACGGTCAGAAATTAACCCCACGGGGTCACAAGGTCAGAAAGACAGAGAAAACTCTAATGGAAATGTAAAACAAGGCTGAGGCACACATCCCTGCAGCTCCCAGCACTGCTGCCATGTGTCACCCCTGTTCTTAGCTCTACCTGTGTGCTGAGCACATGCTGGGGATGGGGCTGCTCACCTGTACAGCCAGGGCTCCCCTCCAGCACAGCCTGAGCTCCTCTCCAGTACAGCCAGGGCTGTCTCACCTGTCTAGCCAGTCTGCCAGTCTGCCCAGTGCCCCCAGTCCTGCTCACCCCTGCTGAGCACCGCAGCCCCCAGGGCTGGGACCCCCTTTGCACCAGCCCTGCACCTGCCTGGGCTGCTCACGCGTCATCACCTGCCATCGCCCCAAAGGTAAAGGACCCTGGATGTCACCACGGTCACTCACTGAGCTTTGCATTCATGCACATGGATTTGAAAGAGAGAAATCACACCAAGTTTGAGGCTTGCTGAGCTGTCTGGGGTGTAGAAGTCACCGGCTGGAAATGCTTGTACTGTCAGGCAGCAGTAAGTGCCTCTCTGCTGACAGGCAGGACTGGGTGTGCTGGTTAATCATTTCATTTAATTACCTTGGACTGTGATAAGCAAAGATAGCAAGGCTGGGATCTTAGCCTCAGAAATCACCAAGACATCCCATGCCTTCTACAAGCACCATGTGGTTGGTCACACTGGCCTTGTTATACAGTGGCAGATGCTTAGCAGTCCTTCTTGACAATTGTAAACTTACTTTTAATGTCTCACCAAATATTTGCTCTGTGCACTTGCCAGCCAATGACAGAGATGCACATCAACCAGTAATGAATGCTTAAAGTTAGTTCAAAGGTATTTGGTTAAATACAGAGAAAATCATCCCGTGTTGATTTATAGGGATTACATTAGCCCCCGTCCAGCCCAGTGCCTCACCAAGAAGGTTTGAATTGCAGGATGGGTTTTCTAAGGGAATTTCTTGCAGGATATGGAAAGGCAGAAGCAGAAGGGCAGCTTCTCAACCAGCTACTGAAGTATTAAAGTAACATGACATCTCAAACAAAATTCAAACAGGGTCCCAAGTCACCTGTGTATGCAGCGCAGAGCAATCCCATGGGCTCAGCAGCCCGTCCCCGCAGAAGGGAGCAGAGAGAACTGGGGGTCCCGGGGCAGTCTGGGCTTACCTGATTTCCGCAGCGAGGCCCTGGGGAGCCCAGGGGGCAGGTGCTGCCCTGTGCCCCACGACATGGGGCTGTGCTGCTGCTGCTGCCTGGCTGCGCTCGCTCCTACGTGACTTTTGGCCGGGTCCAACGAGGTTGCCTGGCTCCTGCCAGGTCTCTGCAGTGGCAGCAGGGACGGAAGGTCACGTGGAGGTGGCTGCTGCACCGGTGCTCCCTCCTTGCTGCTCTTGCCACCCCACAAGGACCTCACTGAGGGCTGCAGCTCAGCTGGCAGCAGCCGGTGGCCTTGCTCGCTCCTCAGTGCTGCTCCCAAAGATCCCTCTGCCGCCCTGAAAACTTGTTCCCTTTGCTCTTTGTTGCCAGATGATGTTTTCCCAGGATAGATGAACAAGCTAGTCGCTTTTTCTCCCCAGAGCAAACAGCTCTGTGCGTGCCCAGGCACCCGAGCTGCCTGCTCGGCACAGCCACTGCTGCTGGCGGAGAGGCCGTGTCCCTGCTCCACAGAGGACGATTTCTCCTCAACGTGCCTTAACCACGCTCCTGGAGAAATCAGATCGCCCCAGAGGAAGCCGCACGCCCACTCTCTTTAGCAACCACTGCAACAGCCAAGCCGGCACCAGGGCAACCGCTCGAGCTATCGTGATTATTCCCTGGCATGTTGCAACACCCTGTCATCCACCAACTGCTGCACCCCAGGGCTGAGGGCTGCGACAGGGACAAGCAGCCCCTGCATGGGGCCACGGGTGGCCTGGTGGCATCAGCGCTTGTGTGATGCCACAGCATCGCTGCCCCAGGTCTGCCGCTGCTGAGATGCAGCCCCTTCCTGAGCTGGGCTTCTTGTCCCCATCGTCACTGTGGCTGGAGGTACCATGTTGGCTGTCCCTAAATTGCCACAGACTGGGAAACCTCCTTCAAAACCTTCAAACCTCCTCCTTCTCCTCTTTCAAATCTGGGGGAGGAGAAAGTGTTAAGCTAGCAACTTGTTTTGGCTCTTTGATGGGTGCTATGGTCCAGTTCTGCTGTGGTTGCCCAGTGCCAGTCTGCAGATGCCAAATGTTCCAGTCCCAGGAGGGTCAGGGATGGAGCAAAACCATTTCCACCCAGAGGAAGGGGATAAGTCACCTACACATGCCTACACACAAGGGTGCACAGCCTGGACCATGTCCTGGTCCTGGAGAAAGAGGCCAGGTTGTCGTGGACATGGAAGTGCTCTATCACTTATTTTCACCTTTTCACAGTTTGCAGCTCTCCACACCTCACCATTTTGCCCCGTCTCAGCCTTCTTTCCCAGCCACGAGCTCAGCAGCACCAGGTGGGAGCAGAAGCCCCAGTCCCTCCCAGTTTGCCTCCAAAGCTCTTCATTGGGCAGCACAGGCTGCTGGCACTCACCTGAACTGCCACTCCCTGGCTTCTTGCTTCCACTTGGACCCTTGGATTGAAGGGAATATTCTTTCTGGAAGAAAAGATGAGAGAAATGGGAAAAGACTGTAAAGGTATTGCTCTATTACAGGAGATGAAACATAGAAGCAATTGCCAGTCCTTTGCTACTAGAGACTAAAAAAAATCTTGTTTTTAATCTCCTGACCAGGGACTGTTCAATTTAATTGACATGGGGCCCAAGATGAGGAGAGGAGAGGCAGGCTGATCCTCTTTCCAATGTGTGTGGCGTGTGTCCATGTGCTTGGGAGCGCAGTCAGCCCGACCTGTCCAGCTGATGGTTACTCATGGGCAGGGTTTGGAAGACCCCACACAGATTTTGCCCCTAAGCCAGGGCTGTGGCAAAGGAGAGTCCTTTAAGTGGGGAGGTTGTGCAGTTTTCCTGCACAAACTGTGACCTCACAGCCCATGTGTGCCCCACAAGCTTTTCATGGCTGAGCAGACTCCCCTCACATCACCCATTGTCCCATGGCCTGGCTGCTCATTGCACACTCCAAAAATACCATTTGACTCAATTTTGAATGGAAAAGGAAATGGATGCACATCTGTGCTATTCCCTTTTGGGTCACCTTTGAACAAGTTTCAAGTCTGTGAGTTCACCAGAGATACGTCAAAGGGGGAAAAGAGCATCAATCTAAACTGTTTGGAGCTCCCAAGTAAGAGTGGTTATGGCTGGTGGATGTGGGAATGGAAGAGGGCTGTGGTCCATCAACACCTGCTTTTGACTGAGTAAAACAAATCAGAAAAAGGCCAGCTAAATTTTCCAGATATATTTCTGATGCACCCATGTGCCTGAGCAGCTGCACATCTGGGGTCCTCTGCTGCAGAGGGGAGGAGGAAGAGGGTTTGTGGGGTGCTGTCCTGAACCAAGGGACTTTTCATGGCAAAGTGCTTTTTCTGGGAGCTCCTTGCAGAGCAATTTCTTTGCTATCTAAATTAGTAAGCAATCTGCCCCTGTGCTCCTGTGTCTTTGAGATTAACAAAAAGCCTTTGTGTTGCCCCTGTAGCTCCCTGAAGGTTACTTTGTGAGGGTGGTTGATTGCTGGGTGAGATTTATCTGGAATGGCTCCTGCAGACAAGGAGTTGTGTCATTCGGCAGCTGCGCCTGTGTGTCTTGTGAAGTGGCTTCATGTCCCAGGAGACATGGGGAGCTCATTCAGCATCACCCATGGTGTCTCCTGCACACAGCATGGCCCTGTGTTGTGGTGAATGCTTGCAGGGGTTTGCAGGGGGTGGTTTTTATGGAGGTATTACCCCAGAGGAGCGAGCCCAGGGTGTCCCCGAATCAGGAGCTGGCAGGAGACCCAGGCAGTTCGGGCATGGCTCTGGGATAGCTCTGGCACAGCTCTCTGGCATGTGAGGCCACAGAGAGCTCATCCCCTGGGACTTGGGCTCTGCAGTGATGGGGGAATGGCATGGTTTTCTCATTCAATGTGCACATAAAGAGAAAATAATGCTGTACTGAATGTGCACCTGGAGTGTCCCTGGTGGGTGGCTGTGTGGTTATTAGTGAGTGCTGGGAACAGGAAAAATACTCAGGAGGAGCCCACAGCTGGGTCCTTTTTACCAGGGCTGTACATTAGATGGACTTTTAGCTGCTGAGTTTCTGTGCTAGTGATGTTGGCTGCTGGCTGTCATGTCTTTAGCCAATTGCTGTAGCACCAGGAACTTTCTTGTGTGGTCATGTCTCCTGTGTATTAAAAACCCCAGACATGTCAAGTGAGTTCCCAACACCATCACTGGTTCTCCCTGGATGTGCAATGCTGCCTGCTGATGTGAGTGCAGTGACAGTGAGATAACGCTGTCTGCCCGCCAAGGAGCCTGGGTGCAGCTGTGAGTGACAGAGCAGACAGCTCTGCCTGCTCTGCCTGCCCAGATCTTTATTGAATCTCCACTCCACAGGGCTGGGAGTGCAGCATCACTGCCAGCCATGCCAGGCTCCCAATCTGCAGGCAAAACTTTACTCTGCTGAAGTCACCTGGGGCTGGACTCGAAGGCAGACAGCGTTTCATCTCCCACTGCAGGGAGGTCCTGGAGGCTGGTTAAACATTTGCTCTGCTGGGTTAATGCTTGATGTGGGCTGAGGTGCTGCTTGTGGTGGTGGGGACTGGCTATGCAGCCCAACTTTCCCTCCCACCCTGTGGCCCCAGCTCCCAGCGCAAACTCCGTGCGATTCCAGTACACCCTCAGAAGTTGTGCCGGTTGCACTGTGGTGGTGACCTTGGTGGCAGCAAAGGCAACGGCAGGGGGTGTGTAGGTTGGTCAGAGCCATGCCGTGTCCCTGGTACCGTGTCAGCTCTGTGGAACAGGCTGGCTGGTGCCACATTCCTGCTAATCTCCACTTTAGCCATTAGTGTGTTTGCCGAGCAGGATGGCTTCTCCTCGCACCTCCCCAGCTCACAGGGGCAGTTAATGATTGCCCAGGTGATGGGGACTTTCGCCTGCTCCCTATGGGCCAAAGCAAGCTATGGCACTCTGCCCCCAGCCAGCTGGGCAGGGGGGACAGGTACTATAGGAGTCAGAGGGCTCAGTTTGTCACAGTGAGGGTTCGGAAGGGGAGCCTGTGTTGCAGTAAATGGGCAGAAAATGCCTGCTATTTCCCAAACCCTCCTATTTCCACGTGGAAATCACTTCTGTGTGCAGTGTGATTGCATCTTGCAAGGAGTAAGAAGTAATAAAGTGTAGAATCAGACAGTAACACTGTGCCCCTCTGCAGCTGAGCAGGACAGTCCTGGAGACACTGCTGATGGGAGCAGGCACCACTTCCAAGCTGCAGGCAAGCTCCTCCTGCCTGGGATCCCCATCCTGCTTTGACGATGTCAGTGAGGACACCCACCCCTTGAGCTGGAATTAGCCTGCTGATTAAGTGGGTTAAATCCCACAAAACAACACAAAGTATAAATAGTAAGTAGTTGCATGCTTTACATGTGCTGTTCTATGTTACTCCCAAACATCGTAGCCATCACTATATCCCAGTAGGACTGTTCCTGGCCTTGACTTGGATGCACAGCAAAGAGCTCCTGCAGCAAATGTCTGGAGGCAGTATCACAGGCATGGGCTGCTTAGAACCACCAGCTCTAACCACCATCCTCCTCCCTGGCTCCCTGATTAGGGGGTGCAATGCTCCTACTGAAGCTTAAAGCCAGCCACCTTGTATAAACCATTAATCAGTGTTATTTGTGCCACGTGTGGGTGCTGTAATATTTATTTACAGCACGACTGACAGTAATTTTGGACTATGTTGGTGCTCTGATGAAAGCAGGGAAAAGAGCTATCAGCATGGTCAGAGCATGAGCCATGGAAAGGGTGATGAGAATGGCTTCAGGCAGGTTCAGATCAATACAGGTGCCATTAAGGGGCAGTATCAGAGCATCTGTATTGCACTGTAGCCAAAGTCTGAGCTAATGAATTAGGTAAGAAATTGCTGCAATCAGGTCAGGGTGGTAAAGAGATATAAAAGTGGGCAAAATGCCACCCAGGCTGATGTGGCTCTCCCACAGATCTGATTTGGGAGGGTTAGAAGGGTTAGAAGTTGCTCAACCTATTTAGGAGTAGATGGACTCAGGAAAGGTATTTTGTCCCTAAGGTGCTGTAGCAGCTGCTGACATTGGTGTTCAATGAATGAACCCATCCATTGATTAAAACATCTTATTGCTTAACCCAGAGGCTTTGAAAGGAGTTGTCATGACCTGGAACAAGGTTCATTGATGGCTGGCAGGTCGAAACCAGCATTTATGTGTGTGTGATGAAGCCACAAAACATTTGATTTAGAGGTTTGCTAAATTGTACTCTACCATTTCTTTCGATTAGCCCCAAATACCCTCTTACTGTTGACAATGCTCTGTATGAAAATGTCTCCTATGTGCCCCTGGATGCTGAGATACCATCTTAGCTGTTGCCCAAATCTCCTGTGTTGTTGCTGAATTCTGGTCTATCTATGCTCCTTGCAGCAGCTGGGACTGATCCAGAGACTTCAATGAAGTCATCCACTGGAAGGAACTTTGGAGGATTAGTAAGACTTTTTCCCATCTGTGATGTCAATGCACAAAAATCTGTCAGCTCGATTATTTTGCTGCAAAGTCCTGCCACGTGAGGTGTTGAGGCTTATTTGATCCAGCAAGCTGGGGCACATGTTTGCCAGGATGACACCGTGTTCTTGGGAAGGAGAAACAGAGAGAAAATCAGCAGCACAACCCAATACCTCATACTGCTAATTCTCTGAAGGCATTGGCCAAAGGAAGTGCTGGAGTTTGGATGAATTTCCAAAATTTCTTGAGGGCCGGGAAAGGCAGTATAACACTCTGCTCCCTCCAGAGCTGGCAGAATGGGCTTGGCCTTCCTGGTTGTGGCCATAAGGTAGCTGCTCTTGGGGTTGTTGTGAGAAACTGCATGTTCCTGTCTCTTGCAGAGGCAGAGAGCAATGCCGGCTTTGGGAGGGTTACTCCTGACAGGGAGCTTGACTGTGCACATTCCTCTGCTCCCAGCTCATTATGGGACACTCTTATATTGGCAGGTTTTGCAATCAGGACTGGCAGGCACCCAGGAGTCGGTGTCCAGGCACATCCCAGCATTCCTGAGCCAGCAGCTCTGAAATCTGCTGCCACGGCACTGCCCTTGTCATGGGAAGGGTCCTGGCAGGGTCTCTGAAGCACCACAGAGCGTGCAGAGCCTGCTCAGCCCAGCGCCATCGCTCCCTGTCCTGGCTGCTGGCCGTGTCCTGCCCTCCATGCACACCTGCCCGGGGGGAGCTGCCTTTGCAAGCAAACTTGGGAGCTTGTATTACTCCTGGTCGCTGGCCACAACCATAGCTGATTTCACTATCGTATTGCAAAGGACTCTAAGAAATACCCAGTTATTGGTGTAACATTTCATTACTGGTCTTTTGACCTCTACAAGTCTGCAGCATTTCTTGGGCTGAAGCGAGCTGAGGGCGGATGCAAGTGGCCACTCTCACGAGAGCAGCCGGCAACCTCAAGGATTTTTTTGACCACAGCAACTTGTAAATTTAGGCTTACAGAAGGGGATCAGGCTCTTGGTCTGGCTCTGAGGTCAGGCTGACACTCCTGCAGCTCCTGTGCCAGTCTCTGGGAGCACCAGCCAGGTGGCCACTTTGCTGCCTAGTCGAGTAGAAAATTGTAAATGCTTCAAATAGTGTTTGGTGTTATTTTACTCATAAAGAAAACGCAATTTGACACAGATGAGTGCCTTGCTGACCCCTGCCTGTCTTTGTCACCAATGCCATTCTCCCTCCCAAATCCCTATGGCCCCAGAAGGCAGGCACAGCCCTCCTGTGGCTGTGAAAGCTAGCAAATCGAGTCCCATTTCACTGACAGTCTAGATAAAAGGACAAAACCCCTCAGCTAAAGCAGGGAGGCAGCAGCATGGGGATGAAGGCTTGCTGGAGCTGCCAGCCCCAGGGCAGGGAGCCCCGTGGAACTTCCCACCACGGCTGAGCAAACGCTGCTCCCGGCTGGGGAGGTGGAATGCGACACGCCAGACCTCAGCAGAAAATTTCCTGCAGATTAATGAGAGCAATCAGAGGCAGGGCTGAGCCCCACGGCAGCTGGTGCACAAGGCTCATTTGTCAGCATTCAAGCTGACTGTGAAGCCTGACATCCCACTGAGGAGGGCATGGGGAGGCTCTTGGCACAAAGCAGGGCAGTGCATCCATCCATCGGCACCACGGCGATGGCCCCACTGTTCTCCCTTGGTCCTAAGGAAATCCTCACCTGCAGTTCAGTGCTTTTTAATCTGGTCCCTTGTGAACAGTGCACAACACCTCTGCATACCAGGGCAAAGCCAAATTGTAGCCCTGCTCACAGCTGGGAATACCTCCATCGCCCACCTCAGTGTTGTCAGCAGCAGTTCAGTTGTTGCTATGGTTAAACCATTTTTTACCTGTCTCAGGAGCTTATTGTTGCCCTGTGCTGGATGGTGTGATACCATTGCTGAATGAAAGACTGCTCCACTCTTTTTGGGGATGCTGCTGATTGCACGGGAAGAGCATCAGTCACTGACACAAAAGGGCTCCAGCAGCTTTGGAGTGAATTGTTGTCATGCTGCAGAGAGACCATTAAGACACTCTAAAGTGCCTTGAAGAATGTTGTTTTGCGAAAAGTGAGGCTTATGCCACATGATTAATAGGTACAGTGTTTATTTCTGGCACAGTGTTACGCTGTCCTAGAGCTGCCAGCCTGCAGTGGCATCATCACTCCATTTCACAGTTAGGGACCATATGTTAGGGGCCAAGGATAGGGCTGCCATCAGAAATTTGCTCTCCTGGCACCATCTTGTTGGGCTCTTTACCTGCCCAGGGTCACTAGAATTGGTCCTTACCTTGGAAAAATGGGTTCTGTGAAAAGCAAGGGCAGAAATGCCCCATCAGCCCCAGGCACTGCTGGCAGGAAACTCAAAGCAGAGCAGGGTGGTCTGATCCCTGCAGGCAGCATGTGCCGGATGGGTCCTGTGCAGAGGAGACCCCAAAGGAAGGGGCCGAAAGGGAGGAGGTTTGGCTGTTGTTGGGGATGAAATGCCGCCGGCCAGGCTGCAAATGCCACCATGGGCTGCAAATGGAGGAGGCAGTGAAGGAAGAGGTGAAGTCTCCCTGATAATGCAGGGTTCAGGAGGAAGGCAGCAGATGCCACTTAAACAAGCCCCCCCAGGAGCAGAGTGAAGCAGTGAAGCCTTTAATTACTTTAATCCTTTTTTATTTGAGGACTGCTGAGCCATCCCAGAGGCAGCAGCTGCAGCATTCCCCATGCATTGTTGTTCTTGGTCTCCCCATGAGCACATTGCGCATCTCCCTTCAGTCTGGGCCCTTTCCATGACTCCCTTGAAATCCCAGTGCTGCAGGCAGCATTGGCCAGTGCTGGATAACCTCTGCCCTTGCTCTGGAGGGGCTGGCAGCACACTCCTCTGTGTCCTGCCCATCACCCTTGTTCCCACAAGAATCAAACCCTTGTGCTGTCTTGTGACCCAGAGTTGTTATTTTCTGGGTGTGTGTTATTTTTGCCCAGAAAAGGGCTTATTATCGATAGTGTCCCCACTCTTGAGGCACTTTGTGACTTTTTCTGGTGTGTCTCTGCAGCTCTCATCCCTGCTCTTCCAAGCAAGGCTTGTGGCAGGCAGCACATGCAAACCCTTCTCCCCAAGCAGCGCAATGCTCCAGGACACTGAAATGTTGTGGTTCCTGGTTGCCATCTGGTTTTTGGATTTGCTCCCGGGGCCAGTGCCACCAAACAGCTGTTGGCATTCTGTGACTGTCGGTGGGACTTGTTCTGCTGAGGGGCCTTGGCACCTGCAGCCCCTCTTGCTGACAGTGGGGCAGCCCTGGAGCCCTGGCCGGTGAGGGGGAACAGCTGGGGCTGCAGTGTCAGAGCAGGCAGGGTCCCTCGGAGGGACCTTGTGCTGCCCAGGCACAGGGATGCTTTCAAAGAGCTGGCAGGGACACTGGCTACTGGCTGTCTGAAATACTTGTCAGGGAGAGCCAGGAAAATCCCAATGTGCCTGCTGCCCTCTGGAACATGATGGGGCAGAGGTGTCCCAGCTCACTGCCTTGGAGTGATGTTCCCTCCCACATGAGGGGGGCTGCGGGACCATGGAGCTTCTCTGGGATATCACAAGGTGCTGGTTGTTTCAGACCTCTTTGTCTTTCTGTCACACAGGCTAAAAACACTTCTCTGGCCAGACTATGGGGATCCCTCAGCAGTGGGGCAAGTCGTGCTTGTGGGGATATCCAGCAGCTCCCAGAAATGGCTGTCCTGCCCTGCTCAGATGGAGGAATTTTAAAGGATGTTCTCAAAGCCTGTTTTCAGCACGGGCAGCCAGGTACTGTGGTTTGCCTGAACAAGCAGAACCTATCTCCTTGGCACTGGCGTGCTGCCTCTTGTTGTTCTAAACCAGCCACAGAGCAAAGCTCCCTGCTCAGCAGCAGGGCTAATCCAGGCTCATCTGACATTAGTGTAAACTGACACTCTTGGGAATTTGGGGACAGAGAACTTTCCCTGGGGAAACAGCCACTATGCAAACTCTGCCTTGAGAAACAGTGGAGAAAAGCCGTGGAGAGGTGCAGGTGCCTGGGAACAACCTCTGCCACTGCCAGTGGGTCTGGAGCATCTGCCCTGGCACCCTGGGGATCTGTTGCTGGCGAGGCTGTGCTTGCAGAGTATTTGAAGGGTGTTTGCTGAGGTTAGAGGCATGTCAGGCACACCAGTCAGGCTGGAGCCCTGCAGAGCAGAGGAATCAGCAGGGAATCAGCGCCAGCTCATCAGGGAATCAGCGCCAGCTCGGCAGCATCCATGACCCAGCCCCCAGCAATGTCCTTGCCTTCCCTTCAAGAGAAGGGTACCCCAGCAAGGGTCTGTGTCTTGCTGGAGCCCTGCTGTGGGCTTGGGCCTACTGGTGATACCAGAACAGGTTTTTTGGGACTAGATGCAGCCTTTTAAAGTAAAAATGTCCTTGGAGCCACGCTGGCAGCCTTTCCGGTCCCTTTTGTTGTGGAGCTGGGGATTGCCTTGCACTCTACAATCCACTACTGTAATCCCCTTGGAGTGCTGTTCTGGTCTGAGCTAAAAGGAGTGCAGCTGAGACTGCTAATGCAGGCTGTGCTGCTGAGGGGTGCTGAGCCTGCTCCGTGCTCCCTGCAGCTCCTCTCTGGGCTGCTGCTGGTGGATGGCTTCAGGCCTGGCAGGTCCCTGTGCCCTGAGCTGTGCTGGTTCTCCAAGGGCTGGGGGAAGGGGAGCTTTCCTGCCTGTCACCCAGACTCATCCTGCTCCTCAGGAGGGCTGATCCTGCTGTTCATGCCCACCCTGGAAAGGCAGCAGAAAGAGCTGTCTTGTTTTCATCTCCCATCAGCATCAGCCTAAGGGTAAAGCACCGACCCAGGAGCTGCCAGTCAGACATCCCTGCTTGGTGCCAGCTGGGCAGTGGCACAGGCTTTTGTCAACCCAGGCAACATTTGGGAGGCTGAAATGGGAGTGACATCTCTGACCTTTTGGTACCCGTGGAAGTAAAACTGTCTCAGCTTTTAGGAGCTGCCAGGAAGCTGGAGAGCCTGAGCTCCCGGCAGCGTTTCAAAGCCAGGCCATTCAGTGCTGGGCTGCGGTGGGATCGTGGTGTTTCAGAGAGAGGGAACAGTGGGGAAAGCTGTCCAAAAGCAGTCTGGTCTGGTGGTCAGGAGGCTGGCATGGGCTGCTTTGTATGCAGCAGGGCTTAACCGGGTGGCACTGAGCCAAGCCTGACCTAACCAGCTTATTTCCCTGCTTCCAGTAATGCCTCTACAAATGCGCCGGGGCCTGAAGGTCATGGCCACGTGAGCAGGGGCCTGGGGATTAGCTGTGGGCAGAGCATGGCTCCTCCTGGGTGTGTTGTAGCCCTGAGACATGGATCAGCCACAGCTTCCGTGTGTGCTGCCGCCAGTGTGGCATTGGTACCTGGGATGGGTGTTGGAGCGGTGTGGGGCTGGCTGGGAGCAGCACCTCCTGCACCTGGCACTTCTCAGAAGTCCAGAAAAACAGATAAATGTTTTCTAGTCCCACTTCAGCTCTGATTTGCTTTCTGGGTGTTGGTCACACTGGCCAGTGGGTTCTTTTTATGCATGTTTGCGCTGCAAGAGTTCTAGTTCTGGTTGTGGAAGAAAGTCCAGCATGTTTGCAAAATTCTGAAGGCACTTGATTTGTAGGTGCCCATACCTCTGAAGGCCACAGTCATGCTCAGCAGAGCATGGAGGGTCCCTCCTGGGCCAAAGGGTCACTGCTGTCCCCATTCCAGTAGAAGTTACTGACCTAGTGTGTTTCTCTTAGAGCTGGGAGATGAGCTATGGAAGCCTAATTCCAGATTAGGGCATCGCAACTGAGCAGTGATGATACATCTCTAGGCACTGATGTCATCAGCCATGGGAGCAAAATGACATCCAACAGCATCCTCAGCACAGCCATCTCTAGCTGCCTCTGCAGGGCTCTGACTCCAGAGAGCTGTTTCCGTTTGGAGCTATTTGACTGCTCTCCCCAGGGCATTTGGAGGAGAGGGATAGATGTTGGTGCTGTGGGACCTGGCCCAGCTCCTCCCTGTCCTGGGCTGGAGCTGGCACCAATTCCCAGGCCAAGAAATACTCAGGGTTTGCTCTGCATTGCATCTACCAGAGGCATTCCAGAGGCTGCCGGACGCATTTGAAACAAACCTGACATTTCTCCCCAGAAAGCCAAACTTCGTCTGTCCTAATGCACTGCTCTGATCCCCTCCTTGCTGTCCTGAAAGCCCCGGCAGGCCCCGAAGCTGAGCCCATTAGATGGAATTACTTAATCCGGCCCTGATGAGTGGCACCCGCACCCAGGAGCAGTCCCTTCCCTCTAATCCCTCGCTGCCATCAGCCGCCTTAGCACACGTGGGGCAAAACATGCACCACGTGAGCAGATGGTGCCTTCTCCATCCCATCCCACCCCATCCTATCCCATCCCATCCCACCCCATCCTCTCCCATCCCCTCCCACCATCCCACCCCATCCTATCCCATCCCATCCCATCCCATCCTATCCCATCCCATCCCATCCCACCACTGCAGCCCTGAGCAAAGCCGCCCCGGTACCTTTTTCCCGTGAGACGCCCCCATGGTCGGATGTGTTGGCTGTGCTCCACTCTCCGGGCTCTGGGACTGGCCGTCTCTCTGCGGTCACGGCCCCGTTACTCCAGGGGGGACAGGCGGCCGTGCTGCTCCCAGCCCCTCGGCGGCTGCTGTGGGGAGACGTGGGTGAAATCCAGCCCGCCTGTGGCGGGGTCGGGTGGGAAAGCTTGCTTTTCCTCCCTTCTTCCAGCACGTGGAGAACTCATTTTCTTCATGCACCTAACGGCTGGCTCGCACCCAGGCTCTGCCCGGGCACAAAGGCAGCTTTCATGCTGTGGATGCCCGGTTTCTAAGCCGGGATCCGTATTTTGAGAGGCTGTGGAAGATTACAGTAATTGCACTTGACAGGGCAAGATGTCACAGGATGCGGATTCGCCCAGCTGCGGCCCGGCACCCGCAGGTCCTTGCCTGTGGCATCTTTCCTAGGTACTCCTTTGGTTCTTTGCTGAAATGAACCCCAAAAAATAAAGGAGGATTATCCCTCTGCTGCTCGTCTGCATCCTGGCTCTTGGCTCCTGTTGCAGCACTGGATTTTGCAAACTTTGCTCCTGTAAACACCCCAGGCTGCCTGTTTGCTGCTGCAGCATTGGTGCCTACTGTGACACCAGGTGAACCCAGGCTACCTGAAGCTGCATCCTGGGAGTCTGGACAGGTCAGGCTAGTGTTGGGGAAGACTCTGGGGGATGCAGCACAGTGAAAACCAGCCAGGTAGGTGCCCGTCCCTGCAGTAATACAGTTTTCAAAATGCCGAGGCACTGGAAAACCTCATTTGGAGATTGCTGTCCCTGTACCCGCTGTCCTTTTCAGATCCTTTTAAGAAATTAGCAAGTTCAATTTGACTCACGAATCCATATTTATACCCTTCCTCCCAGTGTCTGGATATTAAAAAGACCCTGATTTATTTATCAGGACACAGTGACTTTGGTAGAAATGGCTCTTCAAAACACTGGCTGCTACTGAAGGTCCCTGCACAGGAGTTGCACTTTTAGCTCTCCCTATTTCTTGAAAATAGTGATGTACCTTAGTAACTGCTCTGTGATAGATTGAGAGCTAGTTTTAACTGCCTGTATCATGCTGAAACATAAATTTCCTGTATTTTGGCTTTAAACCAGATTTCTAGTGTGCATTGCAAAGGGGCAGGAAGAGTTTCCTGTGGCTGAAAGGGGCTGCTTGTTTTCGGGGCTGTAGTTGATGCTGTGCTCTGGTTTACCCCGTGGAGCTACCTTTACAGCTCTTGGGCTGTTTTCAGTTTGTTTATGAGTGAATCTAGATCCTTTGAGGGGGCTTAAAATAGTTGGCATATTTATGCTGGCAGCTCGGCGGGGCTGTGTGATGTGAGGGCTGTTGTGTCTGCTCGTTGTGTTATTTCTCACTGCTGCCACGGGTAGGGATGATTCAGCGCTTGGGATTAACTGCTGTTGTTGCAGCAGACTTAGGGATCGATTTATGGCAGAGGTTTCCCTCCGTGCCATCAGGTGTGTGCTAAGAACGTGGGAGGATAAGCTGGGATAAAATACTACACCTCTTTGGGGATTCCTCTGTGATGGCTGTTTTGAGGTTTTATTTCAGTTCTGTCTTTGGAATTTCTTACAGGTGTTACACCATTTATGTGGGGATTCTTCCTGGTTTAGGGGAAACCAAGTGTTTGGTGGTGTTGAGTTTGGATCCAGGGTTTTATCCTTCAAGGGGCCAGGACGGGCTCTGTCCTTTCCTGGCCTTATTCTGCTCCCCTGGGGTGACCTGAGGGCTTGGATAACCCTGTGCCCTGCCTGTTAGGAGCTGTGCGGGGGCTGCTGGAGGCAGAGAGGCTGTGCAGGACTGTCATCCCGTGCAGCTCCAAGTGCTCCAGCAGAAACACTCCATCCTCACGTTCTGCAAAACTGCTGGTCTGCTTCAGAGAATGGGGAAAAAGCAGATACAATCATCGGAAATTAAAGTCTGTGCATGATGCAAATTCATCCCTGTCCCTGAGGACAGATAAGCCTGGCTGTCACCAGCACAGCTCATCTGATCCCAGCAGTGCCAGGGCTCAGGGAGGGGTTGGGAACAGACGGTGCTTGGCTGATGCATCCGGACAGGAGCAGGGGGCAGATGCTCCCCAGGACCTGTTCCATTGGGCAGCAGCCTGAGAACCACTCTGGGAGGACTGTGGGGCTTTCCTGCTCTGCCTGTGAGCAGGGATCTTCCCTCTCCCGGTGAAGGGAGAATCTTCCCAGGTTGGGCTGCAGCTCCCAGTGTGTTTCTGACCCCGGTGGGTGCCAGCCTGGGAGCACTGCATCGCTCCAGAGTGATGCTGACCCCAGCGGGTGCCAGCCTGGGAGCACAGCATCGCTCCAGAGTGATGCTGATCCCAGCGGGTGCCAGCCTAGGTGCACTACATCACTCCAAAGTGATGCTGGCTCTGGCTCTGCCGGTAAAAGGCTCCCACCTATTGGTTGTGCTGCGCAACTTCAGCTGCCCAGGAAACCTGCACTTCCATCCATCCATCCATCCATCCATCCATCCATCCATCCATCCATCCATCCATCCATTCCTTTCTGAGGGCAAAGCCAGGTTGGCACATCCGTGGCATTGTCCTGACCTTTGATGGGCATATGTCACAGAGCATTTAGCTTGGATGTAAAACCCAGGAATGATACTTTGGTCTGCAAATATTAACCTGCATTTCTGCGTGCTATGCCCGTGGACTTCTGGCCTTATCATGGCTGTAGGAGACCGTGGGGCATTGGCAAGAGCTCCAGGGGGAAACCACCAAAGTCTGAGCATCCCCAGGGATGACTTTACCCTGTGCCGTGTGGGGAGAGGGAGCATCTGTGTGCAGGGCTGTGGGAGGGGTGATGGCAATGCTCAACTGGTGGCAGAGGACCTGGCATGCTGTGCCTGAGGGGGAAAGCATGGATTATGCTTGAAAATGGTAGTGAGAAGGTAGTGTTTTATAATTTAAAATCTCATTTAAGAAGTTTACAAAACCTTCTACAAAGTTTTTAGTTTAAAGACAGAAAAATAAAATACCCCAAATTGACCCATAGATGAGGATGGCTTGGCTGTAACCTGGCCCTTCGCTCAGGCTCTGCAGACACTCGTGCAGCTCTTCTCCAAGCCCTGCCCAGTTCCTGCTGTGGAACAGCCAGTTCCTGTGAGCAGGCAGCAGCTGCTGGGCTCTGTGACCTGGCAGTGGAGAGGCTGGGGATCCCCACAACGGAGCCGGTGTCTTTGTGGGACTGGTGGAGGCTGCCCTATGTGCGGGCTGGAGTTTGATGCTAATCCATCTTTCTGGGGGCACAGCCCTCCATCTCCAGCAGCTCAGGCCAGCCCTCGTATTTATTTGTCTCCTGATCATTTTTGATGTGCTGCAGGAAAAAAGAGAGAGAGAAGGTGAATGAGGAGGTTGGCACAGTGAAAGTTTGCAATGTGGCAAAGGTTGCAGCTTGGTTTGACATGGGGCTAATGCCACAGGCCCTTGTCTTCTGCAGACAGGTAAGGGAGATGCAGATCAGGAGGTGCCACGAAGGGGATGGAGCCTGCAGAGCTCGTGGCAGGGGAAGGCCATGTACCTTTTCAAAGGGGCTCTTGTTCATCAGCCCTTTTGCTCCCAAGAAGACCCAGTTGTCCCGGAAGCGCAGCTTGCTCACGTAGCTGCTGCCCAGCTCTGTGAAATATGCCCGGACTTTGTCGTTCATCCTGAAAGAGGGTCAGAAGGTGTCAGCGTGGTGCCAGCTCAGTGTCCCCTCTTTTACCCTCTCTGCTGGTGGCAGCAGCATGTCCAGCTCCCCCATTTGTGTTTTTGGGAAGCCTGGAGTTGCTCCCATGGGCAAACTCACTTAGTGGCAGGATCATCATAGCTGGCTGTCAGCACGAGAGTGCCATGCTTGATCCCTTGAAGGAAGGTTTGCAGCTTGGTAATGTCTGGGAGAGAAGAGCATTAGGGAGAGAAAAAGGGATTTAGCAGGTACTGCTGTGTGCTAGCTGGGGGAGCCTCCTCTGGGTTGGTGGGAAATAACCTGACTGCACTGGTGCTAACCAGGATTTGGGGCCATGGGCATGGGGAAGTGGGGGCTCCCAAATGATGCATTTCCCATCCTGGAAATGGGAAATGCATCATCATTCCCTGGCCTCTCCTGCAGTGCCCAGGACTGATGTCCTCCTGTTGGTACAACTGCAGGGGGGAAATTGCTCCTAAACTTTGCTTGCTAACTATGAAATATAGTTGCGTGGATTTACTTCCCAGCACAAGAAACGAACCTGCTCGGACACAGAGCTGCCTTCCTTGCCATCATACCTCTGGCTGTATTGGGGGAATTATTCCTCATCCCGCATCTGTGGGATGCTTGAATCCAATGCCCCATCTAGTGGCACATGAGCTGACTGCTGCCTTTTTCCCACAGAGCATCTATCTCATGAACTCTGCTGGAAATCTTATTATATTGGTGATTCTCCCAAAAGCTCCAGAGTTTCCAAGAATAGGTTGCAAAACCAAAGACCATAAAGGGTGATTCAAGGGTCTTCCTGAGCTCCTTCATTTATCCTGCTGCAAAGGCAGGGAAATGAGCTGCTGCTCAGCCACCACCAGCATTCAAAAACTGAGTTACAGGTTGCAAAGTATCAGGATTAGCATAAATACCTGATCTCAGAAAGTATCTTTCTCAAGTCTCAGGTGCCTTGGTTTATTCAGGTTAGTGAAATTATGTTTTCCAGGATACTATTCACATGTAAAAGGAGCAAGAAGCCCATCTTGGATGTGGAAGCATTGTGAGCACTTCAGGCTTGATGGCCTCAGGGAAAGCTGGGCTTTGCCATCCAGGGTGGGAATTGTGCTAAAAGTCTATTTGACTTTAAATACATGATGGAGAGGCGACTGAAGCAGCCAGCAGTGCTGGTGTGAGCCCTGGCTGGAAGCACCAAGAGCAGAACTTACCTCCAGAGTACATGTCGAACGCGTCGGTTTTGAGGAGCTGCCCAGTTGTTCCTGAAAAGTTAAAATTGAAAACAGAGCACAGTGAGTTTGCACTGGGGTGGCTCTAGGCTTTGCCTGGCCATGAGCCTGGGGTTCCTTGCCAAATGCTTTGCTCTGCCCTCGGGGTGTTTTATCTGCTGTGATGGTGCCTGTGTTGCTTGGAGGAGTTTGTGGAGCTGGTCATGCATGACCCAGGTGGGTTTGTTCCCTTCTCACTGGCAGTGCTTGCAGCCATAACTGGAGTTCCCCATGCAACACCAGACGGATGTGCTTTTGGCTCAGCCACAGTGCCTGGGAGTGGTCTGCAGTGGCCTGTGCTCTCCTGGGGAAGGAAGCACCTCTGGCTGTGGGGAGGAGGGGCTCAGTGCCTGCCCGACTCACCATTCACCAGTGCAATGTTCAGGCCTCTGCCAATGTTGTTTTTCACGCTGCTCATGAGGCTGGAAAGGAAAGCAGAGAGCACCAGTGAGTGCAGGGATTCCCTGGAGATGCTGATGCCACTGATGGTGGGGCAAAATGGCTGCAGACAGCCAAATACCCAGAAGTGGTAGCAAAGAAATCTATTAAAATTTTTCTTAACCACAAATACACTGTGATGGCCATTGATGTGCTCTGCAGAGGCCAAACTTGCCCTTTTAAGGGCCAGGCCAGCCATGGCTGCCCTGTCCCTGCCAAGCACTGCTTACACCAAGTCATCGAAGCAGATCGAGGGTCCCACCACGTTTGCAGCACCACTGATGATCTTGAAGGCAAAATAATTCTGGGGGCAGCTCTTCTGGTTCCCACACTTGTGCCGGGGCAGCCTCTCACCTGCGAGGGAGGAGTGGAGCTGCAAGTCCCCAAGGCTTTGGCCCCATGGGGGGACACTGGCCGTGTCCCTGAGGGGCTGAGCAGGGCTGGCACCGGGGTACCCCACTAAGGGGGTGACACCCGGGCCAGCTTCTTGCATGAAGGAGGCTTGTCCTGGGTCTGGGACCTGCTTCTTGTTTGAGGTTTATGGTGCCAAGGCCAGGTGCTGCACCAGGGGTGACACAGGGGTGTGTGCTAAGAGCATTTGGAGCTGGTGTCCGAGGCAATCCTCTTGGGGCTTTTCTGCCCAGAGTTTCCCCACTCTTGGCCAAGGCAGGGACCCACCAAAGACCCCATTGTTGTGGGCAACAGCAAAATCCCCCGTGTTTGGGAGAGTGGGATTTTTGCCTTAGGGAAGGAGCTCTTGAAGGTGTCTCTCACGCTTCCACCATCCCCCTGAACCCTGGAGTGGAGCTGTGTGGTGGAGATGAAGTTGAAAGCGATACTCACTGCTGGGCTTTCTCGTGGCACCTGTGGGTATCAAGCAGGAGGATTAGACACCCTGGAGAGCTGCTGGCTCTTCCCCAAGCCAGGAGCAGCTGTTCAGGCACCAGCTCTCCAAAACTGCTTCCCGTGGCTGCAGGCACCCCTGGAGCCACCCACCACAGTCCAGCTTCCCACCACGCTCTCCCTCCCTGCCCTGGTGGGCAAAGCTGGTGGCTAAAGCCTTGGCCAGAGACTACAAATACAAGTGGTCAGGGCAGCAACACCCAGCTCTGGGGGCTGTCTGGCAATGGAACCTCTCGCACCCTCCCTCCAGATCCCTCTGGAACCTGTTGGTGCCTCACCGAGCCAGCTCCGCAGGCTGATGGCTTTCCAGCTGCGCTGGAAGTACGTCTGCATGATGAACCAGGTGCCCAGCAGGGTGATGAGCAGCAGCACGAACCGGATCACACCTGCAGGGCGCGGGAGAGGAGCCGGGTGAGAGCAGCAGCTGCAGCACGGGACAGGCACCGGAGCATCCCTCTGCTTTCTTGGGGTTTGGTCTGTGTCCCCCAAGGTTTCCAGGCATGGGGTGACAGCCAGTGCTTGCACCGTGTGGGAAGGCAGCTAACAATCCCTCACCCTCCAAATGGATTCTGATCTCTTAATTAATATCTCTAGAGTATGTGGTGATGCCCAGATAGGCATTACCGCTCTTCTGGGAGGCACTATTCATATTTCTCTCTACGTTAAAGTAAAATCAGATAATTACTCAGAAAGCTATGTAAATCCAAATATTTCTTATGTTCCCAGTGCTGGGAAGGCTGCTATCCCCCAATTAGTCACTAGCTACAGCCAAGCAGCTGCTGATACAACTGTGATTGGCACTTGGCTTTAAAGCAGCACTCATCAGAGCAAAACGTTCCAGTCCTGCATGGAAAGAGAGTAGAAAAAATGTACTTTTATTGCAGCTGAATGGCTCTTATGGAACCAGGAATGTCTCAATAGCCGTCTCTTCCCAGTCACAGAAGGTTTCACTGGGAAAAATACAACAGGCTGAAATCTACACAAATCTTGTAAAAACCTGATGCTTATACAAAGGCCCTTTCCCATGCCTCTGGCAGGGGAAGGGCAGGGTGGCTGGGCTTGAAAAGCATCACGTAAATGAGAAGGAGGCAAAAAGAATTGTAGAAAAATAGACAAAGAAAAGTGAACGTGTGTCCCTCCTTACCTGCCACCCGCATGGTGGAGGGCAGAGAGAGAACAGCTGATGGGGCTGACAGTCACAGGTCACTCTGAGGAAAGAAGGCAATGCCTTAAAGAGGGCCTGTAACCCACCAAAGCCAGGCAGATTCTAGGGGAGAAGGTAATTGCTGTGTTTAGTCATATTTGCAATAGCAAGGACGCCACCAAAGATGTACAAATTCCTATCAGGCACATGTGCTTGGTCCCACCCTGATTAAGTCCTGGAGCAAGCTGCACTGACTGAGCTCACTTACTTCTGGAGCCTCAGAACCCTTCCTTGCATCTGCTGCCCCGTGTGCTCCTGTTTCATGTCCTGTTCTTGGGAATGGACCAGGCTTTTCTGTTCTGCTGGTAGCAATGAGGTGGACACTTTTAATCACAGCTTTGCTGCATTTCCATCTGGGAAGGTGCAAAATAGATTTCAAGTATTAGGGGCTGCAAAATGCTGTCTGAGGACAAGCTGTGATCTGGCCTTGCCCAGTCAGGGCAATCTCTGGGACCAAATTTGTCTTCCTTAAAATCCAAAGGAGAAGAGGAGGGCAGCACCATTGTGCTGAGCAGAGCAGCCAGCTTTGTGGACACCTGACTTAAACCCAGAAATATTTCCACTTGGCCAAATCCTGGAGTGTCTTCACCCCATGGACAGGGCGTGGTTGTAATTTGGAGCATGAACTATTTCCTCCCCGGGAGAGTCCATCTGCTGCCCTTTCTCCCACTGCCACCCTGACCGATGGGACAGGCACTGCCACCCCAGGCACTGGGCTCTCCCAGGGGCTGGGACCACTCCTACCTTTGAAATTCCGGGCTGCAGTCTGCTGAACCTCTGTCCTGAAACCACGCTGGGGTCCTACGGCAAATTGTCACTTGTGAGATGGGTGCTCAGAGTTGTCTAAAGCAGCCCTTTAGTAATGTTTGACAGAAAATTTGTGAAAGAGCTGTGCTGAGAGTTGCTTTTCCTGTTTCAAGGGTAAATAAGGAGCAATGAGTTGTAGCTGGGCTGGGCTAAATGCTGATTTCAGGCTGCTGCGTCATGAGGAAGGAGAGAACTTTTCCTCCTGCCCAGCCCTGCTCTGGGTCCCCTGCCAGGGCTCAGTGTGGCCATGGAGCAGCCTTGGACCCTGGGTGGCTGCACCTGCATCCCCTCAGTGCCCTGAGGAGATGCTCCCCTTGGCTTCCGCTGCAGCTGGGGGTGGGTTGCAGCATCGCTGTGTTTTTAGGCAGCCCTGCAGTGATGATTCTGCTGCCGTTTCTGGAGCCTGGCACTGCTCCCCACTCTGCCCTTGGCTGTGCCCACACCTCTGTGACACTGCAGCAAGGAGGGACCGCTAAAGATGCTCCAGCACGGAGCTACCAGCTTCCCACGGGAGACTGACCCATCTGCATTTAAAGGAAGCCTCGGGAGGTATTTGTGTCCCACCTACACCATGTTTTTATATCAGTGTGTCACCTGAGCACACTGGCTTCCCAGCAGCATCTCCCTTCTCTCTGCAGCTATTCCTCCCAGAGGAAGGCTGGCTGTGAGCAGGGATCTGTCTCTGGGGAGGTGGCAGGGGGTCCGTGATGCCCAAAACCCTTCCCCACACTGCCTTGTCCTGCCCCCAACACAGTATCTCTGAAATGGATTTTAAAACTTGTGTCGGAGCTGGCATAACAAGCCCCTTTCACTGAGCTGGTGTAAGACACACAGACCCAAAAAAGAGCAGTTTAAATGGTTTGGAGGACAAAAGTTGCCTGCAGCTGGATCTGGAGGGGCAGCACTGTTCCCTTTTGCTCCTTTCAGCGTGAAGTTTTAAAACACAGGGACCCTCTCCCAGTTCTGGCTCTCCCATCCCTGATCCAATGATGGGGTCAGAAAATGGGGGCAGTTCTCACAATCCCTCTTGGCAATCCACAAAGACTTTTAAATCGGTATTGGTTTGCTTTGGGGACTTGTCTTCCCCCCAGGTGCCATGAGCAGAGCCTGGAGCTGGTGAGGATTCAGACCTGGGCCGAGGTTTGAACACAGTGAGTGGAACAAAACTACACTGGGTTTGCAAAACCCTCCCTGTTTGCTCCCCAGAGCCACAGTGAACATTTGCCTCACTGGGGCCCTTTGCCTAGTCCTTCCCTTGACCAAAGTTGTGTTTTTCCTTTGCATATATTGATTTCATTGCAGAGGAAGAGAAATGGAAAAATAAACCAATAAACGCCAGTGCTTTGAGGAAGTCATATATTTATTTGGGCTATTTATCTTCACCTTAATCCCAGATAAAATTGATTGGGTGAAGTCCCTGGGTGGTGAAATTCCTGGAACTTGACCCTGTCTTTGGATTTCTATTATACTGTTTTTTAATTGTTTGCATTGGTATTTTTTTTTTCTTTCTAGGTTTGTGCCAGAATAAAATGCACCTGTACTCTGGCATCTGCCAAGAGAGCTGCTGGCAGGAGAGGGACAAAAGAAGGAATTGTGGTAGGTGTTAAACAGAGTTATTTGTCTAATAAACATGGAACTTCCTTGCTTAAAAAAACATTCCAGGAAAAAGAAAGTTCTTGGACAAACATTGCTAAAGAGGCTCATGGTGCTGTAAAGCAAAAGCTCCACCCAAGCCTGCTCTGGCCCGAAGTGCCGCTTGGCGGAGCTGAGTTACTGCTGCTGGGAAAAGCAGACAGATCCCTGCCCTCCCAGGGAGGTTTTCCAGGATGCACCAGGTGAATGTTCCTGTTCTCCCTCAGTGCTGCAGGAAAACTTTTTTTCTCTTCCCCACAAACTTCTGCCTTTTTTTCCTTTTTTTTTTCCCTTCTTCTTTTCTGCTTTTAACCCCACATGTCCATCTCCCTCTCGACAGGTCCCTGACTGTGAACGAAATTGTTTTGTTAGTAGGGTGGGGATGTGGCTCCAAAAAGGGTGACTGCCACCCCTGCCCACCCCCAGCGAGTCACCCCTCCAAAAGCCAGGGTTTTTCTGCAAAACTGAATGCAGGGGTGCAGAGCAGGGACTGGTGTGGGGTGGGTGCACATCCACCCCTGTGCTCAGGCTTTATCACCACCGGAGAATGGAGGATGTACAGTGCCATTTTCAGTCCCAAAGGGAATCAGTCTGACTGAGCTTTGCAGCACAGGGTGGTGCTGTTTGCCAGAGGGCAAATTTGTGAATTCCTCTGCTTATAAAAATGCTTGGCCAGCTGCTGCACCCACCAAATGGCTGGAGAGGGCATCTTATGGCAAAACTGGCCCCGGCACAAGCCTGCAGATTTCCAGGGTGTTGACCAGTATTTGCTGCTTTCTACCAGAAATACCAAATACCTTGAGTTCTCCTACCCTTCCATCTAGTCTGGTTTCTCAAAACTCAAAAAAACACCATCAGTTTTTTAAAGGAAGTAATTCCATCCCTACTGGCACTGCGTGGGCAGCAAGACCTGGTCCCTACACCATCTCCCTCAGCCATGCAGGAGAAAACAGATGATATCCTGAGCAGCAGCTTGACCTTGGGCAAGCCCCACACTTTGCCCAGTGAACACCCAGCAAATTCATGCATATCCATGATGACCTGGTCCCCACACTGCAGAGCTGATCCCACCACATCCCAGATCCTGTTAATGCAGGGAGCTCATTATTTCTGACCATGCGCCAGCACAGCTGCACCCCACAGAAAGGATGCCAGGCGTGGGGCTTCCCCTTCACCTTCAGCCTACAGTAAGCAACAACAACTAAAACCTTCCCCACGCAACCCTCTCACCTGCCACAGGTCAAAAGAAAAGTGCTGCAGGAGTGCATTATTTCAGCTGTGCTCTAGAAAAGGCATTTCCCCAGGCGGGGATGGGCCAAGCCCACGTACCGCTCAGTGTCCCGGCCGGGCCGAACCTCTCCGCAGGCTGTGCGGGCGCTGGGGCATCCCGGGGAGCTGGGGCTCCATGTGCTCGGCAGCTGCCCAGCCCTCGTGTGACTCAGGGCACCTCCCCAGCCTTATCTGCCTGCCCGCGGTGGGGCTGGGCACAGCCCACGGGGCACAGCCCACGGGGCACAGCGGCTGCAGCGAGCGCTTGGGAGCAGCTCTCCCATGGGAGGGAGGAAACATTCATTCCTGCGGCTGGGAGCTCGGGCATTTCCTTTGGAGCTTTTCTTCGCTTTGGCCCTCGCCTTTCTGGCACGTCAGAGGAGAGGAATCTCTCCAGGGTGGGCACCAGCCTGACTCTCTGCTCCTTCACCCGAACCCATTGGGCTGATGAGGAGTGCTGCAATGGGAAGGGGTGGGCATGGAGCCAGGACTGGTGTTCCCCAAACTGGGGTAAAACCAGAACAACCTGATCTGTCAGGATTTCCCCCCCAGCTGAGCTACATGTGTGTGGGTTGGCCCCAAGTCCGGCTTCGCTGCCTCTCATTTACAGGAAGGTGGATTTTGCTTTTTCAAATAAGCATTTATTTATCCAGCAACAGTCCTGAACTCTAAGGGAGTCCTGAGTTAACTATATAGATTTAGGCTGTTTTCTTTTTAATCATTTATCGTGGTTATTATTATGGTTCTGAAGGAAGAAATCACTCCTGCAGTTAGCACTAGGGGCTCTCTATATTTTCCAAAGTTGAACCTCATTTACCTGGCCGCTGAGAACAAAAGTGTTCTCATTCCTTCTTTCCTTTTTCTTCTCCATTCTTATCACTTAGAAGAACCAAACGGGTTCTCCTGGAGCTTTTAAAGCAATTGTCATCCAGGAACCAGTGCAGGAGATGTGGGGCTGGCAGTGACAGCGCTGCCTTTGGGACTGCAGCTTGCATAGGGCTGGAGCAGAGCCCCTGCAGGACCAACGCTCCTTCCTCATAATTAGTTTAATACCTGAGGGTGACCTCTGTATAAAGCTGTGCACTGAACTTTTCTTTGCTTCCCCCCAGCTCTGGTTCGCAGTGCTGGGCGAGGGGTGCAGGGGGTGTTGAACGCCGGGGGAAATCACAGCCTCTAAACCAAACCTTTTCAGACAGGGAGCAGAAAAGCAAACACATGCCTGGGCTCTGCATTGGGATAATTATTGCCCTCGGAAGGAAATTTTAGCTGTGGTGAGAGTCTGAGCTTAAACAGCACAGTCTAAATCAAAAACCTTCCCCCTCTCTGGGGAAATATCCTTCCTATTAGTTTGTTTAGCTGCTGGCAATAACCGGCTCGGCTCAATAACAAAATGCCCCAAGCCCTGGAGTGGCACAGCTCTTGTCCCTGCTGTGTCCCCCTGGCCCCTGCCCCTGCAGGAGCTGGCCCATGGCATGGGGATTGCAGCACCCTGGGGGAGGCCTGTTCTGTGATGAACTTTTTCTCCTGCTTCAAGGGACCTGACCCAAGTTCTCTGTGGAGATGGAGGCATTGCTGCTGCTTGCAGAGGAAATGAGCAAAAAGCATCAGCAGGGCCAGGAGCCTCCAACAACGAAATCTTGTGCGAGATGCTTCTGCTCTATGGAACTGAACATTTAATCCAAGATGTTTCCCTGAAACCACAGGAAAGGATGGGGAACTGTGGGCTTTCCTCGTGGGATGTGCTGGTGTGGAGAGCCCTTGTGTCCCATCTCTGCATCCTGTGGTAGCCCAGGTTTTGCCAGTCTACTGTGGCACACAGCAGAATAGGACTTTTAAATCCCACCTAACATTAGTGAATATGTCAAGTGCTGAAAATGGGGCATCAGTTTGGTCTTGACTCAGCAATTAATTAACTGGTAGAGTGCAATGGAACTGCATCAAGTCTCACTTGCAGGCTCCCCTGGGGGGTTCTGCATGATATAGAAAAAGAGAAATTAAGAAAAAAACAATAGATATGATATCAAAAAGCTGCCAGACTGGGGAATGGATAATCTGTGGTGCAAACTCACTGCACTGCGATGAGCACTGTCGTAGGATCAGCTGGAGCGAGCTGGTGGGTGAGGAACTGCTCTCCTCCTCCTCCTCCTCCCTCCCTGTGTCAGCACTGGGTGTGTGGACCCTCAGCAGGTGGTGGGGAGCATTGGGACACTGGTGCCAAGAAAATAGCTGCCGGACATGAAAATTCAGCACTGGGAGGTGGTTCCCCCAGATCCCTTGTCAGGCTCTGCAGTGCCCAGCACACGCTGCTTTTCAGGAGTGTGCTCACTGGGAGAAACTCGGAACAAATTATCTCAGGAAAGGTTCGGCCGCTGTTAAGCACTGTGGGTGTGTGATTTCAGTCGCTCCCACCGAGCTGCTGCAGATGTTAAGTGTAGCACCTCTGAAAGGGAACAACCTGTAACTTGTGTGTTTGCCTTGTGTTAAACACCGCCCGCACTTCCCGCACGCCACATGCGAGAGGGGAACGAGGGCAAGGGTTGTCCCTGCAGCCCTCACCTCCCACCTGTGCTGCCACGGGGGATTTTTCACCCTCCTCTAGTCCATCCCGCTCCGGGGCTCCCCGCTCCACTCCCACTTTGGCAGAGGTCAGTAACCAGCGCTGTTTCGTTGGCCAAAGAGTGAATCATGTCAGCAAACTGATGACACATCCCGAGGCTTTCAGGGTGGCTGAGCATCCGGGTGAGGCACCGGCACGGTTACCTTGTGCCGGCCGGGGAAGAATTGCGTGAGAACAAAGCTCTACACGAGGGATGCCATAACGACACGGGGCAGGAAGGCGAGGCAGCAGCCCCAGGAGCGGAGGCAGGTGTGCTGTGGCCGGGAGGGCCGGCTGGTGGCGGTCCCGGCAGCTCGCTGTGTGTGCCGGCTATTGGCGGTGCTGTTGTGCAGCGCATCCTGCGCCCGCCGAGCCTTGCGCGCAGCCCAGCGCCGCTCTGCCGCTGCGAGACAAGAATAAACACGGAAAATCACAGCCGCTTTTACTATTAAACGAGAAATTAGCTCGTGCAGTGCTAAGCCCCTGGTCTGTGGGCCTAGCACAGGCAATCTGCTTTTATTGCTTTGCAGGACTGCTCTGCAGCCGAACAATGACAAATACCAGGAATTAGCGCGGCGTAATTACTCCGTATTAGCTGAATTCACAGTATAGACACAGATCATAAACAGCCATTGATTATTCCTAATTTCACATTTTTACCATTCTGAATTGGAGCAATTATGCCTGTCCGAGGGAATTAGCTTCTCATTCAACCCTGCAGGTTCCCAGTCGCTGCCCTTCCTTTCAGAGACTCTTACTGCTGAAAAAAAGGACATTCAACACAAATCCCTCCCTACTTCTACAAAAAAAATGCTCTGCCCTTCCCCCGCCTCCTCAGTCCCTAAATCTCTCTGACTTTGCAGCCCAAAAGTTGCTCCTTTGGCTGCCAGCTGCCTCAAGATGCTGGTGGGTGCTCGGTGTGTTCTGTAACCCGTGGGTCACAGCCCATTTCACCCTGGGTTGTTGCAGGGGCATCTGCAGCCCTGGCTCTTGGTGCAGGTGTGGCAAAGATGCCTTTGGGAAGGGGCCTGGGCAGCACCAAGGCTCACCGTCCATCTCCTGTTTCCAGCTGGTCTGTGCAAGCAGCGCTCCTGTTAAAGCATCGTCTCTATTTCGAAATATGGTTGCAGGCCAAGACATGATTTCCAAAAGCTAATTTGCACCTCCAGTGAAATCGTGCTGGGGCCCTCTATCTCCAGCTGGGTGATGCCTGCACCCTTCCCAGACAAGATCTGTGAGAGAGGCTGGTAGACCTCAGCATTTTCGTGCTACACACTGCAAGCAGTATTAAAAAAAAAAGGATGTAGATATAAATTATTAATATTTGCATGGGAAATTTCTAACCCTATTAGTATCATATCGTTAAATTTGTTTCTTGCGCGCAGGCAGTGATTTCATTAGGAAGGGTAGCAGAGCGTAATGCCAGCTCTGCAGCGCTGCTTCGGTCAATTAATGGGGAGAGGGGGAAGAATCCATTGTTTATCGATGGCAGGGCATTTGGGACTTCTCCTTTTGCTTTGCCCCTGGTATCTAGTGAGGGATGGTGGGTGACCATCAGGTGTGCTGGGGTGTTAATCTGGAGCTGGGGGGCTCAGCCTGGAGGAAAGGAGACTCAGGGAGATCCTTACTGCTCTCCACAGCTCCCTGAAAGGAGGCTGTAGCCAGGTGGGGGTTGGTCTCTTCTCCAAAATAACAAGCAACAGGATGAGAGGAAGTGGACTCAAGCGGCACCCAAGGGAGTTTTAGATTGGATATTATAAAAAATTTCTTCACCAAAGGGTTGTGAAGCCCTGGAACAGGCTGCCCAGGGAAGTGTATGTGTCACCATCCCTAGAGGGATTTAAAAGACATGGAGATGTGGCTCTTGGGTCACGGTTCAGTGGTGAACTGGGCAGTGCTGGAGGAACAGTTGGACCTGATGATCTTAGAGGTTTTTTCCAACCTAAACGACCCTATGATTATGAAGTTCTGTAAAGGGATGAGGGTCCGAGAAGCCTCTGGTCCAAAGCACTTCCCGCTGCTGGCATCGGACAGGGAGTTATTTATTCCAGGCAGTGGCTGTGGCCATCGAGCAGCAGCAGCAGTCTTTTATTGCATCCATTCTAGGACACTGAAGAAAGATTATGCATGCTTGCACCATGCCAGCTTTTTATTAGATTGCAGGCAGGGGTTAAACTGATCCTTGTCAGCACAAACATAATGCCCAGGGTGATGGGAGCAGCATAAATTGAGGACAAGAGGTGTCCGCTTTTACCGCTGCTCTCAAGAATGCTCTGCTGTTTTACTGCATCGTTTGCTCTTTAATTGGGACATTTCCCTCTGGCCAGGGGATGTCTTTCCTTTTTTGCCAATGAGGTGCAATAAATAAATGGGCTGAGACACAGGTTCTGAGGGGAGGTGAAGTGCAGAGGGCAGATGAGTGACTGTGCCAGAGCCCTTTGAATCTCCCCAGTTTGCCACAGGGGCACCTGTTCGGGTACATCCTCCCCAAGCTGGGGACATGGGCAGGGGCTGTCCTGTGGTGGCAGGGGGTCTGCAATAGTATAAATCACACAGGTGCTTCATCTATTCGTCACCTCCATTTTTTCCAGACTACTCACGTCATGAGGTGACAGACCTCGGTGCTGGGTCAGTGGGGTATTTCTTTGTGGCCAGTTCTGATATGTCTGTGTCATTGGAAAGCAAATATTTGAAGGAGCTCGGGACAGTCCTGCACACAGGGCTGGCCAGATCTGCTGATCGGTCACAGCAGAGCAGGATATGGGGTCTGGCACATGGCCACCCCAGCTTGGGGCCGCAGGGCATCTGGGGGGTAAATAAGGTCCTCATTCAGCTGTCCTGTTATTATTTACCCACAGTAGTGGATTAATTAGGTGTCTTCCACACCCTCTCCCCACCCTCCTTGTGCTGGCAGCAGAGGAAATCCTGCTTTTGTGCTGCTAATAGACCTCACGGATCCAGTAAAACATTACAGTGCAGACAAAATGTCTCTTTAAAAGTGCAATAGAAATTCAAACTCTCCACTGAGAACAAAGCCAGTGGGGCTTTTTGCATCTCCTGTTTTTATTGTATTCTGTAACATTTGTAAAGTAGATCACTTTTATCGAGGGAGTCTATCTCCTCTCCCAAGCTGTAATTCCTAGACTTCTTAAAGAAGATTTCTGCTCACAAAGGAAATAAAAGATAGAAATATGATGCTCTCTGACATTTGAACACACTACTGAGAATCTGAATTAAAAGGAAAAAACTCAGAAAGTATCATTTATACAGCAATCAGCTTTAAAAAGTCACCATCTGCTAAGAGTTACCACCCGGTGTAGCTGTGTCTTTATTGCCAGACAGAGAATAGGAAATAACTCAGGGAACTCTGCTGCACCTGCTGGGTTTTTCCTGGCGCTGTGCATGCTCCGAGCCGCGATGGCCGGGGAGCTGCGGGGTGCCTATTGCAACTCTCCTTCTACTCCAGCTCACTACAGAATATAAATCTGAATACAGCTGCCATTAGCAGGGATGATTTGGGGTTGTTCAAGTTATAGCTTAGTATCAGCTTTTCAAAAAGTCTAAAGGGCAAGAGAAATGACCACAGCTGGGACGAGGGACCTGGATGGGGTTTATATTTAGAAATCCGACTTTTCTCTTGCTTGCTGCTCACCTCCTTGCTGTCCCCCACCCCAATGACATTTCATAGCCCTTTCGAGTTTTGTCTTCCTATTTCATTGCAATTGATGATAACATTACCAAATTCTTTGCCCTGTGCAACCTGTCTAGTGCTCGCCTTGCAGTTTTTTGTCTCATTTTAGTCTTCCACTACTCATTGTCTCCTAGAAAGGTTGTGAACTTTTTGATATAAAATTTTTATGTCTTTCACCAAGACCACTCTGTGTTCAGGTGATTCTTAGCACAATTTAATCCTCTGTGCTGCCACTGCTCAGCGTCACTCACTCTGTCTTGGTAACCGTGATGGTTTCCCTCTGACCTCTCCACGCACAAGACTCAACTATGGCAACACAATTGCATGCACCACTTCAAGCCTTTGTTTGTTTTTTTTTTTGAAGGAACTGGGAACTGAGCTAAATTCATGAGGTGCATCAGATGAAAAAGCATGGAAAGACTTGTGAAAGTTATTTCTGCATTGCCTACCTTGAGTTTTATACAACAGCACCAAGTGCTGGGAAGCTGCCATGGCTTTTCCCCACCATGTTTCCCATCACTGTGCAATATTTATCACAGTCTGCTTGGTTCAGATGCAAGGAAACAAGGCACAAGAAATGAATTAAGAAAAAAAAAAAGTGTCCATGCAAGTGATGCCATCACTAAGCTCTGTCACTGCCAGGGCTGCTCAGGGGCACTGTCATTTTTTGAGCTCATGCACCAACACGTACCATGGTGGGCAATTGCATTCCTCTCCCCTTTTAGGACTTTTAAGCCTCTCATTCCCATCCCTCAGGAGGCCACTGTGTCCTGTCTCCTTTCCAAGGTCTTGTTCTGTTGCTGAGGCGGAGTAAGGGATTATAGAAAGTCACATTACTTTGTGCCTGGTGGGGAAAAATGCTTTTGTCCTCACCCTCAGTTATCCATTCCTGTGTGTGTTTGTAGCTTTGTGCTGGGCTTTGGGAATGAGAGTGCCTGCAGTCCTTGTTGACTTGCTTTAAGGGTTTTAATTGCATTTAATCACAAAGGTCTAATTAAAGTTTAGAGGCTTTATTTGAGGGCAGTTAATAGATAAATTAGTTAAATTAATTGTGGTTTGTTGTATACAGAGATACCCTTGGTTTGGCAGAAGGGCAGCCAACACAGGCTCTGATGACAAACATTTCCAGCCTGGCCTGTGGGTCGAGTGCCCAAACGCCAGGGACTGATGGTCAGTGTTGCAGGATGTGCGGCTGTGAGTGTCTTCTGCTGGCTTTCTGTCAATATCATCAGCACTCATAAAACCTCATTTATTGCAAAATTAAAGAACTCTTTAAAAGCTGGATAGGAATCTGGTGTGAAGCACATAACCTGTACAGGGGCAGTTGCCAAGTGCCAAAATGGTCTGTTCAAGGTTAAGTTTTACATTTTTAAGCTTCTTTTAGGTGGAGGATAAACATCAGGAAGGTTCAGAAAGCGGTGTGACACTGCCTTGAAGGACACCAAATAACATCTCTATTTTTCCCTGTAAATCGGCTGCCTTGGGAACCCACACTACCATTTCATTGGTGACCTGCCTTGGATTTATCACCAGGAAAAATCAACATGCTCTGAATTGTCTATAATCCTTCCTCAGATGGAGGGGGTTGAATGAGCTGGGATTTTGTTGCTTTGTTGAGATGAAATGTAATTACCTTATGGGCTTTGCATGGTGTGTTAAATTCTGCCAGTATTAAAGCATGATACAAGCTATAGAACTGTGCCGGTTGCTGAAGATTTATGGAATAAAAGGTATAATTTCACACTTCACTGCATTTTATTTTGAAGTTGGATGTTGACGTGCTTTTCAGTTGTTTAGATGTGTTTATTTAGCCTTTACTCTTGGCTGAGACAAGTAGGCTGAGGGATTTGATGAGCAAGAGGCTGGAGTTGCCTTCCTCACTTTCCAAAGGAGAGCGTGAAGCCCTGTGCTGGAGCCCTGACCCAGCGTCCCTTACGGTGACAATTCACCAACAGCTCAGGCATTATGGTTTTAGAGGGTGAAAAGTCTTTCTTCTGTCTGCCATGTTTCAATGGTTTATGTTTTCCTTTGCTGTACACAAAGGATGTTCAGCAGTGACTCAGGTCAAAGCAGGTTTGGTCCTGGAGAGAATGGCTGACGCTACCAAAGGAAACGGTAAAATTTGCAAAAGTGCAAATTCCTCCAGAGTTTTTCAAGCCAGACTGGCCAAACACGAGGGGCATTTGTGAAACACATGTCACAGAGATTCTGTCATGACTGAGTCAGTGCATGATGCTCTTCTCACATCAATAAATGGCACTTTTGGTTCATCCGAAAACTCACTGCTGGTGAGAGCCCTTACAGCTGGTGTTCTGTGTTTGACTCAGGAGAGCAGATAGCAGAACCAATGGCTCCCTTTAATGAACACAAACACACTGTATAGCTGAGCCAAGATGGGTGAAAACTCCTTACATTCTGTCTGTGTTTCCTTGAAAACTGACTGGCTTTAGTATCCCTCAGATTTTTTGTAGGGCAGCACGGTGACCAGTTCATTTTTAGGAATGATTCCACATTGCATCTGATACCAGTGGCTAATTGCCTGAAAACCTCCATAAAGAATTTCTTCATGCAGCTCTATAAGAAGAATCCATCTATTTTCCCCCTCTTTTGTTCCCACCTCCAGCAGTCACTGAGGATCCAGGAGCTGCGTGGAGAAGTGCTGCAGTCCATGAGGTGAAGAGTCAGGGCCTTTGGGCTGTCAGGGGTCCCTCACCACAGCTCTGCTATCCTCAGAAGGGAAAAGTGTTAATCAAGACTAAAGACATTCATATTTCTCCAGCCTGTGAAAGCCAAGCCCCTTAAGCTGCCTGCAGTTGGTGATCTGCTGTTCTGAACACCTCAGCAATTCTTTCCCAAAAACCAGAAGTTTGCAGAGTGTCCAGCTGCTGCCCTGGCACACCAGGGATGTGTTCTGGGGAGAGACCCTATTTATCCCGAGGCTGCTGGACACACAACATGGACAAACAGAGAACACAAACACAGAACAAACCCAGGGCTCCTCAGCACCTTTGTCCTTCGAGTGATTCTCCCAGATCCCGTGCTAAGCCACTCTTCCGGGAGGAACACCTATTTCAAGAAAGACACTGCTTTTGGACAGGATTGACTAAAAATAGTGCAGATCCAAGCAGTTGTTGGTGAGCTTCCAGCGTGCCTCAGCTGTAAAGCTCCGGCGCGAGGGAACCGTTCCTGGAAGAGCCATCTCATCATGCGGCGCCGGGGGAGAGTTACAAGAAAGGACCACCCTTTTCCTGGCTCGGTGTCCACAGCAGGTTTAGGTGACAGCAAGCAGCTCCCTGGCCCTGCAAAAGCATTTGTAGGGCGTTTGGGGCTTTCTGCTGCCATCTGTCAGCTGCCACCAGGCCACCAACACCTCTCTGGTGCTGCACAGGTGTCCAAGCAGCTCCCAGGGCACCCCAAGGCTCTCCCACCTGCACTCACACACCCCCAGCTGTGGGGACACACATCCAGAGAGACTTTCCCCTATAGGAACTACTGCATCTGCTTTAGAAGAGAAGTCCCGGAGTATATCCAGCACTGAGTTAAACTGAACTGAAGCTGCTTTAGAGTCAGGGGAAAGGCTTCTGTGGAGCAACACTGCAGCCACGGTGAGCCCTGTGCCTCTGTACTCCCTCATTAGGGTGTTTGCTGTCTCATTACAGGTAATAAATGGCTTGTATTAATATAATTTTCATTTTTTCCCTACTAACTCCCTGAACTCATCAGCCCTTTCTGGTAATAAAACACCTCCCTTGTGCCCTGTTTCACCTGCTTTAATATTACTTCATGGGAGTTGTTATCTCCTAGAAAACGTTGCAGTACACTGGAAAGCTGTGGGATAGAGCTCTGTGGGGTATGTACACACACAGCTCGCAGCCCCCTCCCCGCCAACCCACGCACGATGTGCTGATGCTGTGCTTCACAGCAGCAGCTTGATTTTAACTATTTAATAAAGGCTCACAACTGCTTTTTTAGAGAGCCTGCATCTATAATTATTTTCTCCATGAAGTAATTTTGGTTTCACAGGTAAACACCAATCTCAGCAATTTCCACTTTTAATATACAATCTAATTTAGGACTCAACATCCTCTGCCTGCTAAATAGGTATTTATTACAAGCAGTCCTGCCTGACACCCTTCCTCACCACCCAAGTTTTTCCCCCCCATACAATAATTATGGTTCTGGGGGGAAAAAATATGTTACAACACATGCCTGAGGGGGGCCTGAGCACTTTAACAAGGTTTAATTACAACATTAGCAGTGTGGGTGAGGCATGTAAGTAAACAAGTCATAAATCAGCTCATAAAAGGAGCAAAAAAAAAAAAAAAAGTCACCCACACTGACTGCAGATTGGACTGAACAAATGGTGTTCTGGGTTGCTATTTGGGATACACAGGAGGTTTGCAGATATGGGTGCCATCAGGCTGGTCACAGCCACAGTGGCTAGGTGTCACCTCCTGTCCCCCCAGGACTGACTGACCCTTGTGGGGTTGGGGTGGTCCTGCTCCCTCATCCCACACAAGACTGGGGCCTTTCCCACAAGCTTTTCCCACCAGGATCAGGGGGCTCTTGTCTGCTTGGCCGTGGGCTATTTCACTCTCCAACCCACTGCAAACGGTGTTGTCTCTCCAGCTCTGTGTCCCTATGGAAGCAGGGATGGTCTGCAACACCTGGGCTGGTTTTCCAGGAGGAACTCTGGGAATTTCCATGGCGATGTGGTAGCAGGTGGCACCCTGCCCGCAGGAGGGGATTGGCATCAGTGAATCATCCAGAACCACTGTGGTCAATAAACCGTGAGTTAAGAAGGATTTACATGGCACTGTGCGAGAGCCCTTAAGAGCTGCTAGAGTGTGCTCGGTGATCCAGCTACAAAAATGTGTCAGGGTGCTTGATAAAAGACTTGAACTGCTTTAAAATATAGTTATGAGCTATTGCATAAAGGAGAAACAGTATCTTAACTATGCACAGGCATTGAATGTGCTTTACTTTATCATGTGTTACAGTGATTTATGTAAGATATAAAAAACAATTGTCAAAAATGTGGAAGAAAAATTCAAAGCCAAAAGCACAGCCATTCCTTCTGATAACGTCTGGTAACATGTTAATTCAGGGCAAAAGAAACATCAGCGTTGCAAATGGAAAGGGACAATTCAGGGAACTAAACTCTTCATTGGGAAGAAAATTCCACAGAATAATAATTATGCATTAGCTATAAAATAGCCTACAAGTTGATAGCTGTTTTCCTAGCATATCACACGTTTTTCCAGAGAAAAGAAACTATGACTAAGTGAATTTGTATTTCTTATGCTCTTTATTTTCATGATTGGGTCAAAATAAAATCTTGCTGAAGATAAAAAAAAAAGTGTCTTGTAAGAATAAAGGGTTATAATTCAGTCAAGATTTCATAATGGCACTGCATACCCACTGCAGTGGAAAGAGAGCCTTGAGACTGAATTAGTGCCTGAAGATTTTGTGCAAAGTCCTTCATTGTTACAGGGCCTTGCCAGCTCATATTTATGTGGTTTATAAGGTGTCACGTAGTTGTACATTTTAATCTCCTGGCACTGAGTTTATTGCTGAGAGGACTGCAGAGCTGGAGATGTCAGAGGACCAGCAAGGCAAAGCAAATTCATTAATTAGCAGCCTTAGCCTTATTTCACTGGGTGGCTCCGTATGCACTGCAGCTCTCCAGGCAGGGCCCTACAAATGTCTGTGGCTGACGTTTTCTGGGCTCTGGGGTGCACCTGGGTGGGGTCTGAGCCAGCAGAGCCCGAGGAGGGAACAGCACATCCCAGGGAGTGGGGCTGGGGCAGCAGCTCCCCAGAGCCACCAGCCACGCCAGGCTGCGTGCAGTTCCCTGCCACAGGTGACAGCAGCAGTGCTGTGGCTCAGCACCAGGACTCTGCCTGGGACTCTGAGCTCCAGCTCCAGCTGTAAATTTGGCTACAGATATCTCATTCCCATTTAAACAATGCATCATTAACCTGTAACAGTGGCAAAGTGCTCCCATGATTACCTTCAATGCCATGAGTGCACAAAATAATATCAGGCCTCCTATTTCACTTGGAGGAAGGTATAAATGCCTTGAATACCTTCTCTCTGTGTGAGCAGCTCTCAGGGGGCTCTGGAGGGGATGTGGCAGCAGGAGATGGGATGGTGGCTCCATGTGAGCTGACCTGCTCCTCTCGGGTGTCTCAGCACCTGCCGAGGGTTGGTTTGCTCACGAGCTGGACCTTAAGAGAAGGCATCAGTAAGAGATGAGTCCTCAGAGCACCTTACAGACTGATCAGACATTTCCTTCCATTGGCACGTGTTTATAATCATATTAAATGAGGTGTAATGCACAGTGAGTGGTCAGGGCACTGCTGAGTCAAAGGCACGATGAGCTGCCAGGCCCTCACCACCCCCAGCTCTGCTGCCACAGCAGACAGAGGGGCAGGATGAAGCTGTTTCACACAGAGATGGAGGATTCTCCATGTTTTGCACTGGGGTGGGTGTAGAGTCCCAGCTCTGCTCTGAGTGTGCACAGGGGAAGGGTCTCTTGCCTGTAAGAAACACATCCCTCTGAATAACCTCTGCCACTGCTGCTCAGGACACGATGCCCTGGGCTCAGACTGGGGGTGTCACAGCAAGGCCAGCGTTTAGCTCTGCCCCTTGGGTATCACCCCAGAGAGGGCACCCTGGGATGCACTGGGGACTGTGTGGCACTGCAGAGGAGCAGCAGCAGCTCACTGAGGATGGCAGGAGCCCTTCGTGGGTGTCCAGACTCTCCCACACTGCCCTGTCCGTCCCTGTTTTCCTCTGCTCCATCCCAGCAGTGTCATGGGCAGCCCCACGCCCCACGTGCCTGCACACAGTTGGAATGAGTCCATTTCACCCTACTAACATTTCAGAGCATTGACACAATGGTATTCCTCCTCTCAAGCCCCAGTGAGAAAACAGCAGCCTAAGAGACAGGAAATTCTTGTATGGGATGTTTCCTGAGCTTTATGTATTCATTAGAAAATAACTCAGTGCAGTAATAAATGCATCCAGAGCTTTGATATTTTGCACATCAGGTGGTAGAACAGTAGCTGTGAATAGATTGCCTGTATGAAGGTTTCTGCCTTGAGTGCTGCAGCAGCAGATGGCCTAATAAATACGCAGTGCTCTAAAACGACGTCAGTAATTTCCGTGACCTCAGGTTTTTTGGTCTCCCACGCAGATAAAATGCACAATCATCCAACAGTAAACTTTTTCATTGAAAAACCCCCTAAGCAGTGTAATGTAAACATCTTTTGAAGTACACTAGCAGTTTGTACTGCAAGCTTAGCTGGGTTTCTTTATGAAAAGTATTTTACTGTGGCTCTTTGGGCCGGTGCAGAGGACCCACTATTGGCACAACCTGAACCTCTTCTCTGGCAGTGGCCAGGGGAGGATACCTGTGAGGAGTGGGATGAGGACACAGTGTCAGTCCCCAGGAGCACTCTAGCCACACTGCAAAAGTAAAACTACTTTTTATTGAATGGCTCTTGATAGCATTTTTCTTCAGCTGTTTTGTAACCATGTATCTCTCAAACCTGTCTGTTCTTCAAAACTCCTGCGAGAGAATATGATAACAAATGAAAACCCCGAGATCTGCTGAAGATGCCACAGCTGCGGGGATGGATCACCAAAGGCTCTGGCTTTTGCAGAATGTTCTGCCCCCCGCAGCCCACGCTGACCATCGTGCCCAATGGCCAGGAGCCAACAGCAGCTGCTCAGGTGTTGACATCTCCTTTCTCTTCCAGTGCTGAGGGATTTCTGTGCAGGGATCTTGAAGGACACCAGGGCAGAGGCTGTGTAAGCAGAGGATCCTATCTGGGCCACAATTTGACAGAACTAGAACAACAGCCTTTATTACAGGCATCATTCTGTTGCCCTTAGAACAAGAAAAAGGTGAAACTGCCGGGGAGCCATGCTCAGCTGGGCCACCTGGTGTTTGCACTGGCCTTGTACTCACCTCCAAAAAAGTCTCTCAGCTCCTCAGCCTCCCCAGCCCGAATCCACTCTCATCTGCCATGCAGACTGGATGGCCAAACTTGGAAAGGGATTAAAAACATCACAAGGCTGTTGATTCACCACTGATTTACCACAGGAACCTTCATAACCATCCTTACCATGTAGTTTAATGCCCACAGGTTATTTGTCCGCTTGAAAACTGTCAAACTTGGAAACAGAGCTGCTTTTAGAGCGGCGCGATAGGAGCGAAACCCTGCTCAGGTCTTTGCCTCCTGGGCTGCTGCATGTGAGCCCTTGGGAGCTCACGGCTGCTCCTGGGTTTCTTCCAGGACTTTTGCATTGGCGCTGGTGCCGATGCCTGCAGCAGGATCCCCAAACATCACAGTCACATACATCTGTACAGCTGCTAACGAGCAAGCTAAACACCAAATAAGAAGAAATGACAAATATTGTTACACTTGCATATTCCCATGGGTATTGTGAAGCCAAGCTTTCAGCTTATCAGGGAACTCAATTTAAATAGTTTTTTCCAAGGTGCCAAAAAAGGTGGCAGATAAGGATGCCAAGTTTCTATAGTAACCATGAGAAAAGTGGTGATTATCAGCAATACCACATAGGAAAGACTGGATTGTCTTTTCATTTTACATGTAGCCCACTGCTTAAAAAAATTAAGCCCTTTTCTGAAAAAAAGAAACACCATGGAAAAATAAATTGAATATGAAATGCATTATGCAAAATTATTTTCAAGGATTTTCCAGCCTGTGTATTCTTGCCACTTGACTCAACGTTTAGAGCATGTGCCTTTGAACAGAACGCTTTATGGCTGAAGAATATGTGAATAATAAAGCATGACTTTTCATATTTTCTCACCCAGTAACCACGGCAGCAGAGGAGAAAAATCAATATTGATTTCTTACTGTAAGCTCCTCAGGACAGAGTGTGTGTTCTTTGTTTGGCATAATGAGGCTCAGAGGTACAGAGAGCACTTGTGTACGGCACTGCAGGATTATGAATCCTAGAGCTGCTTGGAGCAGTCCACGTGGGTTATCAAGGTACTAAGTTGTCAGTGACCTCACCTCAGTGTTGCTGCTCTCTGCAGACATGAAACCTGGAAATTTGGCTGGACTTTGGAGAAAACCCTGGCAGATGGACATAAGACAAAAAGAATGAGAAATGGGGAGAATCATTCCAGCAACACAGAAACACACTGCTCTGGACTGTGGTTTAAAGCAGTAAAAAATGTTTTAAAGATTTCTTTTTCCTTCTGAACTATCTGAAAGCTGGTTGACTGTGTTTTTTTACCCAGTAGAAAACAAAGCAGAAACGTCAGTCACATCTCACATGTGTAAGGAACATAGAAAGGCCTGAGAAACCAATTGATTGACATGGGATGTGCTGACTCCAGCAGCTCTACCAAGCTAACTTCAATTCCTCTATTTATAATGCAGATCCAAGAAACATTAATGAAGCCTTACTAAAATTTACTGCATTTCAAATGGTCTGTTCCCAAAAATAAATGATGCCAGGTTTGTAGAAATAAATCCCTGCAGTTTCATTAACCTAAAACTTTATGGCCAGATGCAGGCCTTTTTACCTGTTGGAAAGCATGCTCTGGTGAGAGCTGTGTGATTCTCGTGGGCTCAAACACTGCACAAGACTGCTAAGAGCAAATCTCTGCGTTCCTCATCACTTGCCATAACTGCTGGCTTTGACAAATTGGCTCAACAAAAAGCCTGCTGCGTGTCAGCAGTGCTTTAGTTCGAGGTTCACAGGATGATGATTAAGAAAAACATTGTGAGCAAAACTGAGAGCCCTTGTGAGCCTCTGGTGCTGCTCAAGCCAGAGGTGTTGCTCACAGCATCGCGGCAATCAATCCCCGCAGATGCTGAAGACATAAAGCTGCTAGGCAGAACACAAAGGGCAAGGATCCCAAACTGCTGATTTTGAAAAGCAGGTTACAACTGCTTACCTGTAAAATACTGCTGTGCTAATGACAAGCAAACAGATCGTATTTGTACTTGAGTATGAACTGGGAACAACAGACTCACCCTGAACCTACTGTCGCTACTCACCCGACTCCTTATCTCATTAAAGGTGGGGAGGAGAGCCTCCAAGGACTCCTTTTGCCCAGGCTTTGGGTGCCTACTGGTGCACTTGTGCATGTGACAGGTAAGTGACTGCCTGCTCTGAAGGCAGCACAAGCTCAGCTACCCCGGCAGGCGCTGGCAGACAATCCCTGACACCAGTCTGAGCCAGGATTTAGTTGGGCTCTTCTCTCCCAAGACAGTGGCTATCTCAAAAGCATCAGGGACCCAGTTTGGATTCACAGTGGTGCCCTAGGACACCCAACCTCTCCTCTGAGACATGTGGATATGAAAAGAAAATTAATAACATGTTTTAAATACTCTTGCCACAGACAGATGGAGTGTGGTCCTGATCCCTAATGATGCTAAAGTGGTTAGATCTGCACATGTATGTACAAGCAAGCATCTGATTTTCGAAAATCAAAATTATGATTTCATTGAACTTTTAAACTGATTATGGCATTAGCAAGAACAGGTACAAATCTTTCTGGCTAAGGTGGGGTAAGTAAATTATCTTGGTGCAGTATCTGTCTTCCTGTGGATTTCAAGTGCTACTCTTACTTGAATCAATTTGTGATGATATGTTTGTACCTGCCCCAGAGCCAAATACACAATATGATCTTATGCCAAGCCACTATTAACAACTGCATTTTCAATTGATTCTAGGATATTCATTAACTGGGATTCACAATTACATATAATTTACAGACATATAATTTTAAATCACTTGCAGTGAGCTTACTAAGCTTGCTTTATGCCATTCAAATACATTATTCTTAAAAATTCACTGAGTAGTCAGCTTGAAAATAATTACAGTGGGATAGAAGTAGATATAATCAAGTAGAAACTTAGAACAAGAATCACCAGAAATGCCTATAGATCACTTTTGCCAGGTAACTTTCACATTCCCTTCAGCTGTCTCCAGGAAAATGTTATGTACAGAACTGGCAGACTCCAAAGCTGTTCCACTGACCCAACTCCATTACAACACCACTCCTTGGATTTTCATGTCATGGACAACCCCTACTCGACACCTTTCCTCCTTTACCCGGCAGCTGATGCTTTAATGATTTATTTACCCTTTAGGCCAGAGTCCTGTTGGGCGGGGGATGCTCTTGGCAAGCAGCACTGCATTGCTCTGGGGCTGGAAATGTCGGGCACAGCTCGGAGCCAAGTCACAGCCAGAAACATCAGGGTCAGGTTAACTGGATTTTAGAGCAGAGTACACAGTATCCATGCTCACTTCTAAATCCATGAATAAATAAAACAAATAAAATACATGCACAATATTTGATTAATTTCATATAATTATTTCATTTTCAAATGCTATGTATGGTCTGGTTTTTATCTGTAGTCTTTCTCTGTGATGAGTGGAGGTATTTTACACCCAAAACACACAGCGATGTAGGCAATTTAAAACTCTAAGTTGGAACTTTAGGACCCTCACTGAAAACTGCACTGAAACCCAATACAGATGAGTTAAATGAATTGCATTATTTTATTGCAAGGTGCAATGGAGGAACTCATACAAACATGTTCCACCTTCCCTATGAGCACAGCTTGCCACATGAATCACATCCAGACCTCCTTGCCTTACCTGAAACAAGGCTCCATTTTTTGAGTGTTGGACCAATCCCTCACTGCTCTTCAGCCCTGCGTTGTCACAGCCGTAAAGCTGACAGCAGCTGATAACCTCAGTGTTTCACACCAATTAAAAATACACAGTAAGCAAGCAATGTTTTTTTTATTTGAGTAAAACCATAATTTACAGATAAACACCACCAACTTTCTTGATTCAGCTTCATTTGTTTTAATATGTAAGCTGTGAATATTGGAAATAAATTAGACTAACAAATAGCTGTGTTAGACACAAGGAACTTTTATGCTATGTGATTTTCCACTGCATTGCAACTTAATACAAAGCTATAAAAATAAGACACTGTTTGCCAAATATATTAATTTGGTTGCAAAACTATTGTTTAATTTAAGTTTTAAGTTACATAATAAATTATATGGCTTAGTCAGATTTTGCAAGAAGTCAGAAGACACTATGAATACAAAATTATATCCTCTGATGTTCTGACTATGCCAATTTGTAGTACTCCCCAGATTTTGGGTCAAAGTAAAAGTTCAGACATGCATCATATAAAAGAGTCAAAACTTCCTCATCTTCTTCAGCACTGAGGTGATCTTCACCTGGGTGAAGTGGAAAAAGTAAGAATAAATCACTCTTATTCCCTCAAACAATAACATGGAAATATCTTTCTGTCAGATGTGAGATTTTTTATTTACGGTGTATAACCTTCTGACTTCTGAATTGTTGCCTTCAAGATAACAGCAATTCACATTTTTATAATATTTCTGAAGATTTGTACTTAACTGGGTGAAATGAGGTCAGCTGGAGTTTGCTTAACAACTGGACTTTTCAAAGTCCGATGGAGCAGTTCACCAAAATTACCTTTGCTAATGGTGGATCAGAGTATTCCTAAGTGGAATTTTCCTCAATAACCTTCTTAATAACAATAACCTTCTTAATAACTTGAACAAAGACAGTCAGTGTGTACTTAAGGCCTGTAAGAATGAAAGAATTTGAATGTCTGGTATCCAATATGTCACCTAAATATCCAGGATAGGTAAATTTGTACAAAAGAACTTTCAATATCAGAGAGGAAAAAAGATTCTTCCGGACAATAAAAATTTTAAATCTGGCTTGTCTAAAGTTATATAAAATGCAAGAAAGTTTTCAGGTAACAGAAATGAATCTTTAGTCTAAAATACACCAATAAAGCCCTACAGGCTTTTCTTACGGACGCCTTATATATTGTAGCTTTTTTTCTGAACCCATCTGTCTTTCATATAAGCTAAACCTAAGTCATATGATCTATAGCTTTTTGATAGGACATAATTCACAGTTGAGTGCAATCTGTATCTTGAATTTCATCATAAATGTTCATCCCATTCTCAGCCTGCTAATACCAACTGAGTGCTTTGTATGCCCTAACGCCTCCTGATAAGTAATGGCCTGTTATGCAAACAGCAATGGTTTCACAGTGCTCAGAGTCTGTTTGCAGCCAGCATCACACAACGAAAGATAGGTTACATTATCTGGAGACCAGAAAGTAGGTTGGTGCATTTGATGCATACAGAAGTGTGCATTTTACCCTTTTAGAAGAGATTTCATTTTTGTTTCCTCAGTAGCATGTAATAAATACCATTGGAAAGAAACTGTCCTTTGCTGTACCAAAGATAAGAAGGTAAAACCAAATTGTTTCCCTCCCTGCTGTGGGTACTTCCTCAGGCCTAGGAAGCTAAATGAGGTTAACTGGGATATTCTGTTTGGACAGCTCTTGGGAAAAGTTATGCAGTGCAGAAAGAAGGTCAATAACTGAATGTCTTTTTCTCCACTTCAGATCACAGTACACAAGCAAATGGTGTTCATGCCTCACTCCCTCACCCAGCTTTGCAATTTCACCTGAAACCATGCTGTTATTTCCACTGCATTCTTCCTTTTATTATTTTGCTTTTCAGTGCCTATGCTTCACTTCAAAATTATTCTCTTTTCTTCCCTAAGCTTAAATTTTCCCTCCCTCTTTACCTTGGAACTGGTGACTCAATATAGTCCCTGGCTTGAGGTAGGAATAAGAAATTCTTCAGACTTATCAGGGGTTTATCTCTTTTCTTGTGTGCCTTAAATTCATACCAAATCAGAATTATATTGCATCCAGGACTAGCTGGATTTATACCTTTATGTAAATAATTCCCTGCATGTATTTTCATGTGACCAAGAGGAGAACTCAGATTTTTAAACCTGTCATTTTTTTAAAGTCAGGCTTCTTTCTTTTAGCATCTCACAAGACCCCTGAATGCATTATAAGGCATTTCTAGGTGCTGCAACAAATTTCCAGTGGCAGTAGAGTATTGAGTTCTGAGCAGACATACGAAAACCTCCCTGCTGATCTTCTTCCTAAAGAGGATTACTATTTAAATTAAGTGATATTCTTCTAAAAGACTCCAATAATCTGTAATGGTTGTGTTAGAAGGTGTCTTTTTTGGTACATTCTGTGCAACCTGACCATATGTAGGAATGAAGTGCCCATGGCCAAACTAACTCATAAACAGGTCACTTTCAAAGAAAATTTCCATAGCTGTTCATGCTGCCACCACCCACACTTTTGGGGTTGAAGCTGCTCAGAATTGCATGAAAAAACCTCTTGGCAGTTTAGTTTGCATCTCATGGTGAAAGCAAAATCAAAGCTTTTGTTCTTAAATCACAGAAAAATTAAACGGTATTTTAGGTGAGAAAATGACTTGATTTTAAATAAAAACTGAGGTCTGTGATATACACTACAGAGGGACGAGTATTTTTTTGTTGAGCTGAAAGAAGACTGAAGGTAGCTAGTACCTGTAAATACCTGTTATATTAAATGAAATGTTGCCCACTGAAATCAGGGGAGCTATCGTTTTTCTGGAAAAAGACTTGATCAAGATGTCTAAACCCAGATAACAAAGAACAGGGCAGGCATGTGGCAGCTTTTTCCGAACTCTGAAATCAATGTACAAATAACTGTTGTTACTTGGATTATGCCAACGGTGTTTACATGGTCACCACAGTCTGGAGAACTAAAATAAATTGTTTCCCTTTTCACAGAAATATATTTTTACCATAGTCTAAGTTTTTTAACATTAGAAAACATCTTGTAGCAAATCTCACTTTACGATACATGGAGCATATTCTGATGCTGATGGAAGTCAAGTGCACTGATCAGCTGTCAGCAGATGGGTGCTGGAAAGGACAGTGCTGATATTTTCTGCAATGTGATCCTTGAACACTGAACTACAATGCTCAAATCTATACTGTAATCATGTACTGCAGGGTTACCATGTGATTGCTGTCAGCAGCTGCAGCCCAAAAAGGAAGATTGTATAGCTCCTAGAGACTTTATAACCTTACCCCTTGGTCCTAAGACCAAGACACCATAAAGTAAATTCCAGAGAATTCATGGCTCTGCCACTGTTGCTTACTGTGGGGACTTTCTTGTTATGTCAAGATAAATGAAACTGTCTATACCTCAGAACTATCAATGCCTTATAAGGGAAAAATCTATGGAAATTTATCATATTTATGAGTCTAAATTTTCCCCTTATTGTATTGTGAAACCTGTTGAATAGAAGATTATTTCTCATTGCATCTCACCATTTAACTAATGGATGGTGCAACTGTTAATAAATGAACTACAGACTGAAATACTTTCTTAGAAAGGAACCACCTTTCCCCCCAAGTTATGCCTCAACTTAAAGATTTTTAAAAAATATAAGAATTAAGAAATCTTTATTAATTTACTAATGCTATACTATTCTTCTTTAAGGGTATTTTTAGATAAGATTCATGTTTTGAGTACATTATGACTCCTTGCAGATTTTCAGTACTGATAATGGGCTTTTGTGATCCTGTGATACTTGGAACATTGGAAAACTATATAGACAGAAAAAAATAATCTTAGGACAATTCCAGCATGAGAATTAAGTAATTTTCTAATGTGGTATTAAAAAATCCAAAAAAGGTGAGGGTGAGCAGGGCAACAGAACTTCCTGGAATGGATCTGAGCATTCAGTTTGTTGTTCAGATCTGGTACGTAGCTGTCAGTAATGAACCAGCTTTTTGTCATGAAAACTGACCTCGAGTGCAGTGATTAAGGGGAAAAAAAGTTTTTCCCAAAGTCCTTGAGATCTATCACAGGACACAATTTATTTAGCGCCTCTTTCAAAAATGATACTCCAAACCATCTAGTCACCATGGTCCATCAGGACTTTTTTTTTTAAACCAAGGTATCTAGGAAAACACCCAGATTCTAATGCTTAATGAGAGCCATCTAATCGGACAGGCCTTTGTCACACAGCACTGCAGCTTCTCTGCTGCTTTCACAGCGAGGGTGTGGAGCAGTTCAGAAAAAATCCAAACTGTCCTCTTTGGGGAGGGAAGGTCATGGAATGGCGTTGCCGTTCTCTCTTATTTCTTGGAGAAACAATCACTTCATTACAGCAGGTTTTTTTGAGTATCTGAAGATAGAAAAGTTTCTGAATGAAGTTATCAAAATTGCAAATATCCTATGTGTACATGAGTCAGAATTTGACTTAACGAAGGTGTGAAAATAAAAAGCTGAAATATAAAGCTATGGTATACAAAAAATTTCTTTTCTCCAAATGTGCAAGGAGAGGCACATGACGTAAAATATTTCAACTTAAAGGAAAATGAGTTTAGGAACAATTCATGAAACAGTTTGGAAATTCTAGTGTGAATAACAGGAGAAATACAAATTCCCAAATATACTTCTTTTTAAAAGCTTTTAAAAGATAATAACACAATTTTTAAAATTTATAAAAATTAAACGTTTACTGCCACAAGCCTTGGATTTCGTAATACTAACATAAAATATTCTCTGGGACCTTTCATTAATTTTTATCCAATATGCCTATAGCTCAAGGATTACTGTTCAATTCTCTTTGGCTTATTTAGGACCCTTAACACAACATATTACTTGATTCTTCAAAGCAAGGTCCCTTCCTGACAGCAAAATTGTATTTTGCTGTCACAAACAATTACAAATCTATGTCTATGAAAATATTCTCAATTTGAGGGGCATAATTTATTTTAGACAGTAAATCACTGAGACATCTTTACCCCTAGGACAGCCAAAACACAGGGGTCAGATTTATGAGAGCTCCCAATGAATTCCTGAGACTTGAAGAAAAATGTAAATGTCTCCCCTGGAAGTATCCAAGGCCAGGCTGGACAGGGCCTTGAGCAGCCTGGTCCAGTGGGAGGTGTCCCTGCCCATGGCAGGGGGGGTGGAATTTGACTCCAAGGTTCCTTTCAGCCCAAACCATTCTATGATTCTCTGTGATGATGACTCTACCCTCTTTCCTTATATAACTGATAAGAAAAATGGGCATTTGAGGAAAACAAGGTATTTCCTTTATTCTATTGTTGACTTTCCAGTTTCAGTTAAGTTCTTTGCCATTCCCTAAGCAAACACCATTAATAAGCAAAAGCCTGCAAGTCTGGTGACAACACTCCTCAGGAAATGACACTAAGATTTCATTTTAAGCTAAAATTGCAATTTTTCTTCATAAGCGAAGTATCTCTTATGCAAGTATAATTGTGCCTCTGAATAAGAATGTTTAGTCTTTGTGTTCTTTCTCAGGTAGGTCTGCCATCCCCGTTAGCATAAATTCCTTATTTTTAACAAACAAGATGCATTTTTTATGACTTAATCTGTATAGAGCCGGAACATTACGAAACTGCAACTGCATGTTATTCTTCTAGCAGAGGCAAATAACAATGCATGGAGAACTCTGCTGCCTTGAGCTGAGAAAAATAAACAAGGGAACTTGAAACCAAAAAGTAGTAGAATGGAAAATCATGAGAAGGCAGTACCTGCACTGCAGAAAGAACGTTTAGAAATGTCTTTCTATCCAGGTTCTTTTCATCGTCTTCATCAATTCCTACCTTAAGTACTCTGTTCTGTTGAAGATTTAGTGTGCTCTTCCAGTTGTTGGCTCCCAGGAATGATGGGGGGACTGAACACATTTAACCAGTCCCTGAAAAATACAGACCAAAATATCATTCATAAAAGCACAGTTTGGGTTCCTGTTTGTTCTAATTATTTTGATTATGTAAAAAGAAAAAAAAATCAAAAGAAATTGCAGGTCATCAAGTGTTCTGAAACAAAATCAAGTTGGTTTTTATTATTATAGAAATAAACTTTAGAGTTAATATAACTATTAAATGTTTAGGCTTCCTTCCTCAGCCTTTTCACCTGTTCTGTTCACATTAAAATCTGTGGTTTAAGTCAGGTTTGCTTTTCAGATTTCCGCTGGTGTGGCTCTCTCAGCACGGGGTGTACAGGAGGTGTGATCCATAACACAGAGTTATCCTCTGAAAGCCTACTCACGAGTCTTTTTCTGAGGAATAAAGGCTTGGAATGAGCAACCTGTAGGAGTCAATTTGATTAAAAATCCTTACCCCCTCTAAGGACAAAGGCTCAAAGACAATCAGAAGATGTGTTTGGTTTGGTTACCACTGACTTGGCAGTGTTTTGAGCCCATAAAATAGGGTGACACAGAATGTGGTGTAACATTCCCTGTCTGGGTGGGTGGTGACAGAGCTGAGTTTAGACATGAAATGGATGTCACTAACAATTTTCTGAAGATGAAACATTGGATTAAGTCTGGATGTTGTTGTTGATATGGGGGAAAGAACATTGTTAGGCAAATACATTAGAAATAATTCTTTATATCCATTTCTTATTGTTAAAAATGTTGGATGTTATAAATAAAAATTTGTTGTTGAACAGAACATGATTCTAGCTACTGGCAAGACTACGTAGAGGACTCTTATCAAAGGTGTCATGTATCTATTTTACTTCTGTAAAGAAAACAATTTTGATGAGATCCGTCATAGAGGAGAGAGTACTTTCTTCCCCTATTCATGGACAAATTATGTCTCTCCTGGACAGTGCTGTGATAACTTCTAAAAATTATTTTCATGCTATCATAAATTCACACAAAGTTCAATGTTCCTTTTACATACCTCACTTTATGAAACACTGTCTTTGATTGTTACAGCTCAGAGAAAGGAAAACAGAACAGACGTTTTTATTGTTATTGTTGTCACTGTTTTTTGTTGCAAACTGCAGCGCAGTGACAAAGTCACTCATATTATACTATCAATCAGAGAAAGATAGCCCTGGAAGGACACATCTAAGTCACAAAGTTAAGCCATTCCTTGTGCAGGTGACCATGTCTTGTAATTCTTTTCCTGTATGAAATTAATCTCTGCACACTGTGCATAGCCGATGTTTCCCTAAGTTCCCATCTCTCCTCTCCAGCAGTAAAGAGCTGAAACACACTCAAGCTTCCATATCATCATTAAATAGACTAAATAACTGCAAGTCAATACTTGAACACAGAATTTGAGGGACCTCAATGAATAATTTCATTTTGACAGAACCAGATCCATCCTTTTTGACCTGCCTACACCACAAGGCAAGAGGTATGGAAGGGGATAAACTCCCATATGTTTGCTTCATGCTGATGGGAGCAGGGCAGCTCTAAAAAGTAAATTAAACTTGATTTGGGGTTGATCCAACTAATGTCTGGCTGTTCCAACAGGTGGCATGAAAACATTATGCATATGAACTTGTGCTAGAGGCCAGGAAGATTAGCCAGAGCTGTAGAGGTAACTTCAACATCCATGGTTTTGTCTAAAAGGGATAAATTTTTCCAAAGCTTGGCAGATTTCTTTACATTCCAGACTGTAATTGTCTCAACTCGATTGTCCAACACCAAGGAAACAGGTAATACACTTCTATTTTCTGAAAAGCATTCGTGATCTCATGTACAAGTTGCTTCTGTCAGAGAAATCCGGCAAGGCCCAGTCATCTGGTACAATTGCTAAAATATGCTGATTGCTTTTATTTTTGTTAGTTTTTCTGCTACTTCTGGACTTGTTATTGATTCCACATCATCTCCTGTTGGCATGTGTGCATAATCTGGGTTGAATCTGGGGACAACCACCTATCTGTTTGCAGTCAAAATGGAAAAAACCTAATTTTCCGCCTCAGGAAACAGAACTGTTGGTGTAGAAATCCAGCAAGTAGCATAACAGATTTAAAGGAAGAGATATTGAATTTTCCATCATGTGAAAATGTAAAAAACATACTTTAAAATTTTCTTACACCATCATATTATTTTCACATATATGGCCAACTTCACAGCCAATCCTTCTCCTCTTCTGCTGTTCAGCTAATGCCAGTGGGAGTTGGTACAACCAATCCACCCAGCGAGATGCTTGCCTAGACTTCTCATTATCATTGCTCACCATATTTGCATTTCCTGAGTGCAGTCAAAGGCTCTTTGTTTACACCAAAGCTTCAGAAGTTTTGAGGAATAACAGCTAAATGCTCGCGGATACCTGGTAGAACAGATTTTCCATTCCTGTCCCCGGCATGTGTGGTTTGATCTGCCTCAAAATCAGCCACCAAAACCACCAGAATGTGACCATGCTCACAGGATTTGGTCTGATAGCAGAAAGCAGCAGCGCATGCCTGATTCTCCACAATCATCCTGAAAAATGTGTTAGACCTTGACAAAAGGTCAGGCCCAACATGGAGACCACGGGCAATATTCTGAGAAACAGAGACTGTGGCCTGTGTTCCTCTTTATTGTGGTTTTAGTCTGAGTAAATAATTTTTTTTGAGAACTTATTAAAGAAGCTAGTTTATCTCATTAAAACAGGAAAGCTAATCACACATTCTGACTAATTAAAGACACTCTATTTATGCTATCAATGCCTCCAGCTGTAATCAATACAATCAATGTGCAATAAACTATCTAGAGCTTCCTGATAACAGTGTGGAATGCCAAATTTTTTGACATTGTGAGCTGCATTGTAGTAGGAAGGCTCAGAACATGTCCCACACACGCTCAACAGCAGCATGTGCCTTTAGTGCTTGCACCAAAATTCTTTGTTATTCTAACAGCTATTCTTCATACCAAAATATATAACAAAGCTTATATAATCTTATTATAATTTTCTTTAAAAATATTACTTAAAAATTCTTAAAAAATACCTTCAGATAATAATGGTCATATAGTGAAATATCACATGACAGCTGAACTGTGAAGGAAAGCAAAAGAATCTTTTGGACTTATGAAGATAATTTTCAGTTTTATGACAGTATGTTAAATTTTGCAGAAAAAAGGCCTCCATCAGCAAAGCCTGTTGAGAAAATTAGTGATGCTTTATTAAGTAGCACTTATCAATGACAATGTATTAAATTATTACCATCAACAGAAATCATTAGAATCAAAAGTTTTTCATTTAAATCTTAATGAACACCTTTGATACTTTAATTTTTTTACAGATACTTTTGCAGACTGGGAGACTGAGAAAATGCCAAATCACTTAGTATAAAGATTTTTAATATTGCTCTGAATTGAGACAACATACTTTATTGCATTTCTCTTGGATCACATTTAATTTGTATTACTTAAATCAATGGGATCATTTAATCCACTTTATTATCAAAATTGAAATGCTTAACAGTTTTAGTGTGGTTTTGTCCAACAGTCTATACCAAAATTAAAAGGAATATTTGTTCAGCCTTGTAGTATGGTTCAAAAACGCAAGGCAAGGCCTCCATTATACCAAATCAGGGAATGAAAGACCAGCGTCAGTTTTGTATCACTAGGAACGCATCAGATTGAGAGTCTGCTAAGCACCTGAGGAGTACAATCACTAAAAACACAAAAGCTGGTATTTAACTGCATCTCCTTATTGAATTTTTATGAACTTGAGAGAACGGACTTGTTCCTGAATGAAGTAAGCATAGTGCATTTGCTGAACTGGTTTTTTACAGTGGATTATTTGATTAACTGTGGAGGGACAGAAAATGTCAGCGTATGAATCAAGAGAGTAAAAATATTTTAAAAAAAAAGAAGAAATTCTTGACATCTCGTGCAGCTATCAACCTAAATCTCAGTGCACACTTCTGTTGTATTAGAAATATTTAATTCCGCATGAAGCAAATTGTGCTGCAAATGCTCAAAGTGCATAAGTGACACCTTACCACAATGCACTGAATGCAGAGTGCCAGCTCACATCTAAAGTATGGCTCAGTTCCACTAAAATAAAGACTTTTCTTTTGTTTTTTGATTTTAATTATATCTATTTAAGAAAGTTTAGTAGAGGCAATCTCAGTTCTTAGATAAATTAACAAAAGGTCACCTGGCTTTTTAAGACCCCTCACCTACTCCCTGATACATCTTTTTTGAAGCATGGCTTACTGGTTAGGCTCCTCTAGATTAAAGAATCTGAATTTTCAATTATTTTCATATCTCCAGGCACATATGAAACTTCATTAACTTAAGCCAAATTACCTACACACACCTATTTTGTTTCTGCTTTGTCATATATTAATGTTGTATGCATAATGGGAGGTTTGGGTTTATTTTTTAATAGAAGTACCTCCACAGAAATAAACTCTTCAATAATAGCTTCAGCAGTGAAGGAAGGACTCTTCTGGGCTATTAATAATGAGATTTAGTTGCTTTATGTACAAAATGCAAATATTATTTGAAAATATGTTGAAACTAATTTCAGGTCCTGCCACTACATATGACTGTAATAATTATGAAATCACCTGAGTTTTACACTGTCCATTATTGTACCTAAAATGCTTTAAACAATTTAAACTCTTGAAAATTTTTAAGTTTTTACATAAAAGAATAATAAACTAAGACAAATTCAGTATTAATTTATACATCAATAACTGTTCAGTGCTACTCAGTTCGAGGTGGAGAAACCAGCATTTTTAAAATGAAAAACTGAGTGAGTTCACAGAAGCAGAAGAAGATATACTACCAAAAGAATACAGAATATACTTATACATAAAAATCAAGGATTTTTGAATGCATATTTTATCAAAAATCTTGAAAAATAACATAAATATATATTTTCATGTGACTTTGCATGAATTGAAAGTTCTATTTTGAAAAGCATTTAAGGGCAATCTGGTAATACATTGATGATTTAAAAAAAAAGAAAACAAGCCATGAGCTGCATTGTGTTTTTCTCCTGGAGTGCTACTGTAGTTTCAAGATATCATTAAATCAGCACAAACTAACACTTATCATTTCCTGCACATTTTTCACAGTGAGCTGCATTCTGACTATGAGTAATCTGTTAATCTGTTCTTTGCCTCACAATCCGTCAAAATGACAGATTCATTCCATCCGTAATACATAATATCTTCATTTACTGTATGCCTTACTGGAACTTTCTTTTTTTCCTAGCACTAAGATTGAGAAAATCACAAGCATATTTAGAAAATGCCTTTTCCCTTCCTCCGAACCACTTCAGCAAGTCCATTTTGCCAAACATTGCACTTCTAATGGAGGCAGGGACCTCCTTAAAAGCTAAATAATTTAATTGTCCATGAGTTAGTAACTAAACATGAGATCATAAAAAGTACGAGTGCAACTGTGCAGGAACACTTGAATCTGCTCTTGAAGTCTTAAATCTCTAAATGAACTGTCTTAGGGGTGCTAGATTGGATTCAAAGATAACGAAGGAGATGTGAATTCTACTTATTAAACAAGATGTTTAGATGATGTTAGGTGCTGGCTTGTGGCAGGACCAAAGCAACCTGTCATCCTCAAACACTGGAGATTCCCTGGAAAATGCCCCACTGGTAAAGGGCCACAGCAACAGCTCAGCTGAGTATGGAAGGAGAGATTGCAGCAGCCTGGGAACAGGGATCTCATCCTTTCAATCTGACATATCAGACAGGTAAAGTCTTTTACTGCCTATTCTCCATCTTTACATACAAGCAAGGCCAGACAACTTTGTTTGAATGGCCCAAGAATATCCAGAAAAAGTGTGCAACCAATAAAGTTATTCTTAGTAAGTCCTGAAGCTGAAAAGAAAAAAAAAAAGACACCGACTACCTTATATTAACATAGATGTAACACATTTGAGTTATTTGCCCTGTTTTATATTCAAACCCTTAGTGTACACGCTGTCATGTTTCCATGTTCATAGATTCCCATACAAGGGAGAGCCATTTCTGGATTATTTTAACAAGCTCTTACATGTTAGCCACTTGGTTCTCCTCAACCTTTCTGCAGCTGAGCTTCTTACCATCACAATTAAAAAATGTAACCTGTACAATTAGATGGTTCCTGTGCCATTTGCTTCTTTTGTCATGTTCTTTTTCATGCACATTATTGCCTGACAAATGCAGCAGAACTTTGCTAATTCAGATTAACGACTGGAAGATCTACTGCAAATTACTCTATTTTGTGGATAAGTAACTGAACAAGTAAAATAAAAACCGAAGTACATTTTGTGATACGTGGTTCTTGTTCACTTACATTGACAACTGTTGTGTAATTTTATACTACTTCATAATGTAATATTGTCTGTTTTGCAGAAGTAAGGGTGTTGTATGACCTTGATCTTGTAATGAGTCATAAGAATAAATATGTTTCTTTGTTTGAAAAACTCACTCTTTAAATGTGTCTCTTAACTAAGTTATTTTGCCATTCAAACCTTTGCTTGGAAATGCAGGAGACAAAGACCTCTTGTGCCTGAATTTCACACCCTGCACGAGGGAGAGGTTCTGCTGTAGTGCAAATAAATGTTATAGCTACAATCTTTCTTTTACTGCACCATTTTGTAGGTGAGTCTAATTTTACAGAATCTCTCAATGGTATAATAACACATGCACCAACTCTTGAAATGTTTAGTTTTCATCTGGGACGGATGAGAGTACTTGAATGGTAGTCTCAAAGCTAAAGATACTTTTAATATTTGAGAGTTTACAGCTGATGTGTTTTTATGCTGGAATCAGTGATATTATGCAAATTATGCAAATTTCAGGTGCGATTATAATGGCAATATATATGGTAACAATAGCTTTAAAAAAAGACTTCTCTAGAAGAAAATTGCAAAGAAAAAGAAATAATTTATTTCCTAAAACAAGTAGAGTGGTCAGAGTGCATAGAAAGAGGTGTTCATTATATTTACATATAATTTATAACTAACATACCTAAATTTTTCCAGTAATCAAGTGTGAATATAATTAAAAATGCATTTAGTTAAAGGTACATGTTTATGCATGTCATGATTCATTATCTGAAGTGCTGTGCATGCATATCATTAAAAAAACAAGAAAATCACATTGTTTTATAAAGTAGAAACTGAGGATTTAGGTTCTGCTTTTTTTCCTTAAGGCAAAACCAACAACTTTTTTGAAGAAGTTATTGTCCTCCTCAAACATGCCACTTTCCACATAAATGAAATTTTGTGGTGACAAATCTCAAATCTATAACATTTACCAAAAAAGGGATGAAAATGTTATTTGCTTTTCTTTGGGTCGATTTTGTTGTTTAGCTTTTGGGTTTTTCGGATTGTAAAGGAAAGAATAATGATGACATCCCAATCAGTATAACATAAAAAATGTAAGTTACAATGACAAGACAACCTGCTTTAGTCAGCTCAGACCAAGCCCATGTGAAGGGAGGTCAGTGGTTCTCAATCATTTGTCAGAGGCTGCAGGCCCTTATCAGCTGCTTTTAGATAAAAGAAACTGGAAAAGAAACATCTGGGTAAAAACTAATTGAAAATTTGGCTGTGCACGTTTGGCATGAAATTATTTAAGTAAAATACACTTCTTGTGAAAGGATACTCAATTAAATGCCGAAATATTTGTGCCCTGCTGCAGCGCAGTTTCTGGGGAGCAACTGTTTGAACAAGAGAAATAAATTTTATTTGGTAGTTTGGGAAGAGTTGAGTAGGATGCCAAGACAGGATCTAGTGAGGCAATGTTTATAAAGATAGGGTTTTTCTAATAAGTTGAAATTTTTCTCTAAGGCAGAAAAATCAGCTTTTATCAGAAATAAATTTTTCTGGAGAGAATCTGTAGAAATTTATAAAAGTCTATTAATAAATTAAGTTCAAGTGATCTCTTTTCAGAGAACTGCATTTTGCAGTTCAGTATGGCTGAAATTCTAGACCATTTACTGTCTTCCAGCCTTTCCTTTAGAGAAACTTCCAAACCTTCAATGACACACAAATAGTTTGGAGTACAAAATCTGACTAAGGAGATGCTGGTTACACAGCAAATTGTAGTCCTTGCACTGGAGGAAGAAGCAACACAGACAGCTCCAGCTTCCTGTTCAGAGAGAAGAAAGTGATTCCCGAGTTCTGCCAGGACATCACTCAGTGGGAATTGCACGGCCAGGGCTGGATCACTGCACCTCACCTCTCTTCTGGCTCTGCAGCCTCTGCTCTCAGCTGTCTCCTCTCATTAACTGTTCTGTGTCTTGCAGAGCGCACGAGGGGCACTGATTTGTTCGGCAGGAGCAATATTCTTGTCAGACTTACGACCTTTACCCAGTGGAACCAATGGACGATGAGTCGAGCTGAGCCTTCTTATTGACTGAATTTCCATTATCTGCACAGGCTTTCTTTCCTGGCTTGTCCTTTTATCTTATTATGGACAGAACCTACATTTACGGGACAATAGCTTCCACATTGGTCTCTTTTCATTTCCCAGAAAATATCACTACTACACATATAAAAATTACTCAAGGCCTGTTCTTTAGCACTCTTTACAACAAAATATTTGTTCATTCAGTAAATGCACCATGGAATGGTCTTCATACCATAGCATTTACATCCACACACCTAAAGGGGCTATATCAAATTTTCAAATATTCTATGTGTTCCCTACAAAACTATAGTAGGATTACAAAGTTTTAGACATTTTCTAGTTGCTTATATAGGATTTGTTAAAATTGTCTTTAAAAACAATTTAGGAACGAAGTTATAGAATTACCACTAATTTTATTTCCCTCTTATTTAAGTACACATCCTCTGTGAAAAACATTACAGAGTTTTCCATTATAAATGAAAGGTAATGATGTGAATAATGGTATTCAAGTCACATCCTCTCCAGTTTTTATATCATGATGCAAACTGACCTCATAATTTTGTCATCTTCTGTATTTACAGCCCAATAATGCTTTCCTGGCAGTTCACAAGGGCTACTAAATTTATGATGCACTTGCAAGTCAGGTATTTTATGAATACCACCTGCATTTCTCGAAAATTATTTCTAGAGAAATTTAAGTCTACTGTGTATACTGGATTAAAATAGCATAAGAACTAAGTCATAAATGATACTATTTTGTTTTAAATTTTATGATACGGAAATACAAGTTTTCATTGTTGATCATATTAACTTGATATGATGAAACACTTTATTTTTACAGATAATGGTATTTATTTGTTTTTTCAGTATATAAAATGCACCAAGTACCAAATTGCTTTAGCACATGCATAAAAATAACTTAATAAAACCTGACTTAACCAATGTATGGGCAAAAAGAAGACAAACCATGCAGCTTGCACTAAAATATAGGCAATTCTAATGTAATCAGAACTATGAAATCAATTTTGGAATAAAGAGTCCAAAGTTCTGTCTCAAGGTACCTCCCATTGCACTTTGTGGACGACAGTCAATTGTCTCTGTCCACTTCATCCATTCAACAACTCATAAGGAGATGGTTCCTTTGACAACCATCACCCCAGGCAGAGAAGTCTTCCAGACATACATAAGTACCTTGGTTTACATGTGGGAGGGAACAGGAGTCCAGGATTTCACTCCAACTCCAGTAATGGATTGTGTGCATTAGGAAGCATATGGCTGTGTGCTGCAATAACTGATGCGTTTGCATGAACCCGCACAGAAAGTTTAATGTTGTTCACTTCATAAAATCCAATCAGAAGACTTTGAATCCATAAAAATATGGATGGCAAGTGAGACAAGTGGCTGAAAACATCTGTGTGAGGAGAAACACATATTATCCTGCACACCTGACTGGCATGAAACATTTCAGGCTGCTGGTAAAATATATAGAAGTTGTCTCTGGAATGTCCTCTCCTCCTACCCCTGCCCCACAACACATATACATCATCCAGTTAAAACTCGGATAAGCAAAATCCACATTAATGACACCAAGTGAAATAGGACTGCTTTTAAAAATTAGTACACCTCTTGTTCAGGCAGTTAGAAAATTGACAAAGTGATGTTAGGGTTTCACAGGTACAAGGCAGGTCTGAAACTGGACAATTAATCTTGATTGTCTCAATAGTCTCAATTTGATTAATTTTCCCTACCTACCTTCTCCCCTTGCCATCTCACCTTACATTAAAGTCAAAGGGATTTTGTTGCTGATTCCAAACAAAACAGATCAAGCTAAAAACTTAACAGACAAAATACACTATACACAGGATCCCTTTGCACTATCCCACAGGGTGGTAACCCCCTCTTCTAACTGGGCTATCTATTGAAAAAAAAAACCCTTTCTTAATGAGTAACATTAAAATCTTTTGGAACAAATTGATTCCCTGACACCTACAGTCACATACAGAATTCTAGTTCTAAGCCTTCAAAGCAGAGAGGGAGAGAGGGAGAAAGAAATAGATGAGAGTGTATGTATGTGAGATGAGGATGATTTGCTGAATCACACATCAAAGCAGATGTAGGAGCAAGGCCTGTGTCAGAGACTTTAAATACACAGTGGTACATCCAAAACATGCAGAATTCGGTTCTGTGTTCCCGGACAGCTCAGACATTCTGTAGACAATGACTAAAACGAGCAATAAAGCCCTCTGAGGGGAGGTTGCAATTGAAAAGAGATTGAAGATTAAATCAAAGAGTGTCACATTTAATATTCAGAACACTCTAACTGAATCCTTACTGCCAGGGCTATAAATGGAATCTTACCGTAGGTTGGAATGGGAAAGTGGGCTCATTTCTTTCTGATAGTGGTGCTCCTGACTGATGGGCTATGGAAAACAAAAAATAATAGATTGTTTAGAAGTATGTCAGAGATCTGGTATGAACATATACATTTTCAGCTTCTGATACTGGAATTTTACAGTCTTTTTCTTGCCTGTGAAATTAAAAATGGATATTCAGGTCCGAACTGTGCAAAAGTACAACTTTAAAGATTATTCTTGTCTGGGTGGAATACATATGAACTAAGGAGTTGATGACACAGTCATTTCTCTGCTGCCTGTGAGAGTGTTGGGACAGTCAGGAAACTTCAGAGATGGAGGGTGGTAAAGTCTTGTCAGACAGAAGAGTCTGGATTGAACATGTATAGGAAGCATGATGAAGGAACTCAGTGCAGAACCAACCATTTTAAGAGTAGAAAACACCAAGGGAGAGCTAAGAGGGCTGGCAGCCCAGGTTCCTCTGTGCTCACAAGCACCACTAACAGTAATTTTAGCAGTCCCAAACAAAGGTTACTGAAGAACATATGATTCTCCATGGCACTGCAGCTTTGAAGCCTGGATTAAGCTGTTCATGAATAGCTAACAGTGGACTGTATGAATATTCATACAAAATATGTTCTACGGTCTTCAAATCTTACCTACCCATTGTAAGTACCTGCCCCAAAAATTTCAAACTATATTTGGTTTATGGCATTAAAAAAATTATTTGCAAGACAGATCAATATTCATAAATCAATGTAAAAATTCAAGAATTCTAAAATCCATAAATACATTTTCTCCCAGAATACATGTAGTTCTCCCAGAAGAGATTCCTCCTGCCATTATCACACACCTCAAAAGCAATTCTAAACAAATCACTGAAGGAAATGCAAAAGAAGTGAAAACGTAAGTATACATTAACAATACTTGTACAATTTAGTAGATGAAATGCTAAAATAATAGTAAGTGTTATGAAAGGAGAGGTTTTTTAAAAAAAAATCAATACAGAAATGAGAATGTTCTTATGGTTTTAGAAAATGGGAAGAGATGCTGTAAAATATATGTTCAGGATGAATGACATCCTAATTACTACCAAATATGACTCATTGCCTGGTGGTGGATAGTGCAATTCCCAGATGATAGCTAGCGGAAGATTGAGGACAAGACAGAGAGTGAATTAGTCAGTCTATGAACCAGAATATCTGTCTAAATAATTTTTAGTCTCATTTCATAGTAAAGAATACTCTGCCTCAGTTTTGCAATTTGACTTGATGTGAACAGATCCCTCCAGGGGTTGTCAAACTGAGCTCACAGTTGGAGTAATTCTGGGTTTAAATAACACTCCTCTTGTCTGTCAGACTTCACTTCTTCCAGACCATTTTTGTGTGAAGTGGCTTTCTTTTCTGAAAACTCATAAAGGAGGCCAGTAGACCTTCCACAGATTAGGTATGAACCTGGAAGCACTCTTTCAAATATTTTTCAGATCAGGATTTATGCGACTGAATTTATATTTAGCAAGTTGCTTGTGGAACAAGTAATCTTTCTTCTCTCTGAGTATTCCTTGCTCAAAAGACATGTTTTAGTGGTGAGCATAAGTTGGATTCTGCTAATGCACATTATACCACTATTATACACTACAAGCTTCCAGGATGTACCAGTGAGCAATCTAGGAGAATCCTCCTCCTCCTCTGCATTTCTGACTGAGAAACAGGGGCCATATGCAGTAAGATATCCCGAATTCTCTTACAGATGATCTTTCTTCAGAACGTGTTGTATCTGAATTGGTGTCTGAAGTGTGGACACAACTATCCAAGAATCTGAATGGGCCAATTCTCTGACAGGGCAAGAAAGTCTTACAGGATCTCTGGAATAAAGCAAGGCATTTAAGCAGAAATGTTTTGCAAGCTTTGCAAATTTTCTTGGATAATGTGCATATGTGTGGGTATAAACTTCACATTAAACTCTGCAATATATAGAACTGTGCCTATCATAGTGTTGCAAAGTTAGCATGAATTTTCATAGGACCTAAGATTTAAGAAAACATTCAGGTAAGACTTGGCCAAATAAAATCTTTTAAAATATTTGGCTCTACATACACATATTATTGAGTTAAAACTGTGCTCCGCACACATTTTACAAGGGTTTACAGTTCTCCTTCAAAGTAAAACCATTTTAAAATAGAAGTTTTTCATATTTGTAACTGATAGCTATGCCGGGTAATGTATAATATTCAAAGTGATTTTATTCTTTTTTGACTGTCATAGTTTACAGCAGCTGCTAAACCACTTACATTTCAGCATTTTCTCCTGACAGCATATATTCAGTTCTTGGTAAACTATCATAGAACATAAAAACACAGTTTTAGTGTATCTGTTTTATAGTTGTTTAAGGACATCTGTTCTAACTGCAACTCAGTAATATGATTGATCTATATGTCTTTACATTCACAAGGGTTTCTCAGATTCATTAAAGTCAGTAACATGACACTTTTCAATGACTCAGGAAATCAGGCTAAAAACAGTAAGTGATGAAAAAAATTAAACTCACTTAGAATGTGGTTTATATATAAAATATTGCTTTGATACATAAATTCACTATCTAACATGATTATACCCTACCTTGCCTTGCAAAACATCAAAGGTATTTAAAAATTAAAGATACACAAAAAGCTGCCTTCTGGTGGTGCTGTTGCCATAGATTCCAACTAAAGGACACAAATGTATAAAATGAAGAAAAATGTGGAAGAAAATACTCCTTATTTATCTTTGAAAAACATAAGAGAAAGCAATTGATTCTACTGATTTAAAGAATCAGAAAGATACAACCTGGAAACACATGTAAGCATGAAAGTTTAATCATGACAAGAATTTCAAGCTGTTTTTAATTTTTCAAATTCCAATATGAGAATTATTTCTATTTCTTTTCTATATACTGCACTGCTAAAATCATTTGCCTATGTAACTGGAAGATGGCTACAGATCTATATCTATATGTATCTCTCTCTATAAACTCTTCTGCAGCTTGTACCTCTGATTTTGGAAGGATTGAGCATTTGAAAATTCTCTTGACTCTACTGAAATGATGGTACTAAAGATCAGGGGCATAAAAACAAATCTGCTTTTATTCCACACATATATTTTTTACATAATAAATATATATGAGGAATAAGCATAAATATAAGAAACACTTCTTTATAAAAACTGGAAGCTGAAGAAATGATGAGTTTACCAGTATTGGGGGATAAAAGGGATTGAGAACAGCCCTGTGGAGAAGGACTTGGGAGTATTTGTGGATGAAAAGCTGGACATGACCTGTCAGACCAGCCAATTGCATCCTGGGCTGCATCCAAAGGAAGCGTTGGCAGCAGGTTGAGGGAGGGAATTCTGCCCCTCTACTCTACCCTCGTGAGACCTCACCCGGGCTCCTGTGTCCAGCTCTGGGGTCCTCAGCACAGGAAAGACCTATTGGAGTGAGTCCAGAGCAGGGCTGCAAAAACTACCAGAGGGTTGGAAGACTTCTCCTACGGAGACAGGCTGAGAGAGTTGGGGTTTTCAGCATGGGGAAGAGAAGGCTCTGGGAAGGTCTTATTGCAGCCATTCAGTACCTAAAGGAGGCTTTACAAGAAAGATGGGGACAGAGTTTTTGGCAGAGGCTGTTGTGACAGGACAAAGGGCAACAGTTTTAAACTGAAAGAGGGTAGATTTAGACCAGATGTAAGAAAGAATTTTTTTACAATGAGGGTGGTGAGGCACTGGAACAGGTTGCCCAGAGAAGCTGTGACTGCCGATCCCTGCAAGTGTTAAAGGCCAGGTTGGATGGGGACCTGAGCAACCTGCTCTAGTGGAAGGTGTCCTTGCCCAGTGGTAGGAGGGATGGATTAGATGACCTTTAAAGGTCCCTTCCAAACCAAACTGTTAAATAATTCTATGATTTTAGGTCTTACAAAAGAGAATGCCTATCTAGTCTTTTTCATTTCAGCTAACCATTTGAACAATGGCACAGCATTGCAACTCTCAAGTCCTCTGAAATGTTGCTTTTTACACCTGAATTATGTAGAGAAAGATGGCCATAAAGGGCTGCTATGAAAAACTATAACTATACTAAATTGCAATTTGCATTACTAACCTATTATATCTAAACACTTTTTTTAGATTGAAGCTACAGAAGTTGATCAAGACAGTAAGATCAAAGAATTGTCTTTGCAATCACACTGTGCTTCAGTGAATACTGCAGCAGTACATTTTACTTTAAAACTTCACTTTGTTTTAGTCATGTAATTTGTATTTGCCAAACCTGACGTGTCTAAATACTCTTATCAATTTCCTTATAATTAAACTACTAAAAAATAAATGAGACTGCTATTCTCTATTTTTAATTGAGTTCCATTTTTCTGGTCTTGCAGATTTGTACCATGTTTGAGCCTATTTAGTGCTAATGGAGAAAACACATTGGAAATATCATTAAATCAACAAAATGTGTAATGGAGATGTATCTCAAATAGTTAATACCAACCAATGTTTCCCTGATGTCCTGCAAAATATTACTCTGTAAACCAAGTGCTTATTTGTACAATTACCCACCTATCAATACATCTCTTCTCATTTGAAACCTTCATTTAACAGGGTACTCCAAAGTTCCAGCACTGCACTGATCATTCACTATGGAAGGTTGCTGCTACAGGCCTCTATTTTGGGCCCTGTAGAACCTTGAAGGTAATTTGCACCTATGCGTTTAGAGCATTTACTTTGCAATAGTTTATATTGGGGCAACACAGCTGTGTTTATTCTAACATTGGATCTGCCTCAGAGTTGTGCTGTGTGCTTTACTTAAGCCACCTTCATTGTTTATTATTGCTTCAACTGTAATAAAGTAACAGCTATATTGCTGATATATAAATGGAGTATGAGGTTATCTCGTTTTACAGCAGCTCCTGCAATACCTTTATATAGTTCCTGAAATGTTATTCTGCACTTTCATACATTCAGTACTTTTTGGTGGACTGCAACAAATAGTCTGCTTCTTACAGCAGCACTGTCACATACTGCAGCTGTGTCTGATTTTGTACTACTTTGTACCAGGACAAATAATGATCCAAGGTGTAAAATACATAATGATCACATACTAAGTGCTCAGAACTACTGCAGCTTTTTGCTGCTTTCTCTTGCTTCAGTTCTTTAAACATTTAGCTTTCCTGTAATGAGACTTTATCATGGTAAGAAGCAATTATTTTCCATTACTCACACTGTAATGCAGCTGCTGACTGTTATATCTGGGTTTCATTCATTTTGGAGCTATTTTTAAGTACTGTATCACACACCTGCAGGTTGTCAGCCACTATTGTGACAAACTGTACAGCCTACATGATTATTCAGGATTCTAGGAAGGAATATATATAATAGATTTGCTCTTTATCCATGGTGGTAATAGACAACCTGCTGGAAGTGCATGTGTCTTGGTTACACATTTTACTTGGTAAGTTCTAGGGGCCTTTGGTAATGATATCTTAAATTTCAATGCTACTCAAACAAAATTTATTCAAGACCCCTAAGAAAATACTGTGGGTTTAGACTCACTGGTGGGAAACAGGAGTTCCAGGTTTCTGTATCATCATCTCCGCTTGTACTTATGCTGACATTGCAGCTACTGATCTGTGTTGTGCTCAGCCCTTGGGAGATCCCAGCATTCCATAATTCTTCATTTTGTTGTCTCTTCATGCTGGCCAGCATCTGTAGCTCAGATGAACTCAGTCTATTTGCCTGGTACTTTTTCCTGTCATACTGATGTGAAATAAAATGGAAAAGTCAACAATGTAGACGGGATCACAGAACAGAATAGATGAATGAAACCCACAGAGACCTTGGAGGATCTCTCAGAGAATCTTCAAGAAGCTACAATGCTGCAAGGGAAACAAAATGTTTACTAGAAAAAATTAGTTAACAGATTTCTGTTCAGCTATGAAGATCAAGCATATCTACACATAATTACAGGAAGGAAGAACACTACAAACACTGTAATGAACTGCAGTTTTGATCCAGGGTGTTTGGTGAAGTTGCTATTCCACTGCAATTAAAAACAGAAGATAAAAGCAGGCTTTAAGAAGTTCAAAAATCCATCAGCTATTAAATGCAAATCTTAAATTAAACCTAATCCCATAGTCATCACAGTATCATCAACACCATCAGCATGACATTTAGTTACTGGTCAAGCACAGCACAAAATTTCTCTGGAAAGCCATGTCAACAGTAAATTTCAAAAGTTATTCTGGCAATTTGCTAGTGTATGAATTTTAAGTAAACATCAATGTCTTTTCACTTTTCTTCAAATCCACTGGTTGAATTTTTAACGTACCCTAATTATTATCTCAAACTTGATCCACAGGCCAAAAGCTTCCAACACATACTAACCATTTTTCAGGTGGTACTTAAGCCTCACACAAAACCTCAAGACAAGATAAAGTCACCCAACCTGCTGTTGGCATCACCTTTGTTTAAAGAACTCCTTTAAGGAAATATTTTCCTTTTTTAAAGGGTCCACATAGATTGCTGTTTCACAAAGGAATGGGTCTAATATTTGATGCATCCAGTTTTGGTTCTAAATGGAACTACAAAACTTCTGTGCTTGAAAAGTGAATCCCAGCAGTGACCAGGACTTGAGAGGATTTAGATCACTGGAATATTGGCCAGTGGGCTGAGACAGGATGTAACAGTACCCCAAAGAGGGACGTGCTGTGATTCTAGTGAAGAGAATGGAGCTTTTGGAGCAGGAGTGTGCCATGCTCCTGGCAGAAGGGAGGATCTCAGGCTGTTTTGCTGTGAGATGGTAACTGAAGGCCTCAAGGACACACACAGCTCTGCAGTACAAGTGATATGAACACTGACAGCTTTTCCTGCTACGAAATGCAGAATGTAATGTTTTAGCATGTCTTCCAGGGGTACAAAAGTCACCTTACCACCAGAATTCATACTGAAATTATGATTACAACTCCTTTGCTTTCTTCCTGTGTAATACAAGGTACAAGAAGATGACAGAAGATACAAGGTGTAAGATGACAGAAGCAGTTTGCACAGCTACCATTCCTTTTTTCCCCCAGCTTATAAGGTCCAAGCTTCATTCCTGACTATTGTGATTACTACTCCCATTTTTAATCCTAAAATAATAGGAGATGCTTTCTCTAGGCTCTTTCTGAGTACCTGTTACCAGCTCAGTGACTGAGGCATTTGTTCACCTCACTGGAAGCTCGCCTTGTCACGCCTGGGGAGCCTGCTGTGCTCTCATGGATGAGTATTCCACCAGATCTGCAGCTGCCGTGACTTTTATTGATCTTATTGAACATGCTGATTTCCTGTTAATTTTCCTATATAGAAACCTTCTGCAGTTATTTGATTATTATAAGAGAAGATTTGGCTTATCTTTCTTCCCTCATGTAATTGGCATGGAGTCATTAAACTGACAGCATGAAATGGTGCTCTGCAGAATAAAAACAGTGACTATTGAAAGAACTTTTTTCTTTCCTCATTCTCTTTTTAATAAAAGCAAAAAATTTCCCAAAGTTGCTTGTCTTTCCATTACATCTATGAAGAAAGATGCATATATTTTTGGAATTATTACAGCATAATTATAAACATCTGCTGTTCCCCCACCCCTCCCCAGCTTATTTCAAATTGCCATTCTGTTTTCTTTTCCTGTAATGGTCTCACTCTGAAAATACCACACTCAGGAAGGAGAAGAGATGCTACGACAATTTTCTGTGTTAAACATCCCCTACAATAAACTAATGAAGAAGAAATAGTTTGGACTGTTTGTTCTTCAGCTTAAGATGGCTACTACCAAAAAGCCTCTTCACAAATTTTATATTGTCTTTGTTGGTTTTCAAAGAGAGAATTTGAAAACTGAATTTGAAATTAAGTTAAGTTTGTAATTTAGGAGAATCTTTTGATGTAAGAAGTAATTTTGCAATACTCATAAATTTGTCCAAAATTAATATTTCATTTAATAATTAAAAGCTTATCTTGTCTATTTGCATTTCCTTCCCTTACAATGAAGTATTTTTATTAAGCACTTAAAACTTTTGCTAGATTGACAAAACCTGTTGTTTAAAGGATTTTTTTCATATATAATGACATTTGCATTCTTCTAGGTTCAAATGATTTATTCAGAATTGTTTGAATGTAGTTATACGTGTGGAAAACTTTAATTACCAGCTATCTACATGCTTGCAATATTACCCACAGGGCTATACTTCTTTCTTAATTAAAAATATTTGAACTTAATAATAGAGAACTCTATTAAAACATGAATAAAACATTGCAAGAAACCAGGTCCTTAAAGCATATCAAGCAGCTGGCAAATCAATTGCAGGAAGAGTTGGTTAAGCATTTTTTTTTTCTTTACTAGTCCTCTGTATGAGCACAAAAAGAAGTGTCAAAGATCTCCAAGGAAGGGCTTCTGGAAAATTTTAAGACTTGATCAAATCAAGTGTAAGACCTAAATCTGCCAGATACTTTAATCTTATGTTCTGTAGCAATAAAACAAATTCGGTAGCTAATGAGTTTTTATACAGTAATAATAGGATTTATTCTTGAAAAAAAAAATACTTACAAGCAACAAATCACATGTGCAATACATTTACAGCTACAAGTGCAGTATGGTAATAACCCTACTGTCTAAATTAGTAATCAACTATTGCAATCCACCAAGAGAGTCTGCATTTAGCTGTGCTCTACAGGACAAAGTTGATGACTGCATTAAACACCGATAATATCTTTTAGGAAAGAAATAAATGCATAATTTCATTTATTATGGACAAATAGATTACAGTTGTGATAAGTAATAAACATACTTAAGTTTTAAGTGGAACAATTTTCCAAAACTTGAAAAGATCAGGAAGCAAGGAATACATTTAATCGTGAAGATGTTAGTTACTGGAAAACAGAAAAGTTAAATTCCTATAGACTATACTAGGAGAAAAAGGGAATGCAAAATATAAACTAATTTTATCATACACGTTCACTGCGTATTAACATCCCTAAGAAAAGGAGAATCAGATTATCAATATCAGCTGGGGCTTATCCTATCACTGAAAACTACAGAAACATTATCTTCTTTCCAAGTAGAAATGAACCCATGCATTGCTTTCTTCCACATTTTCTACTTCACTAGTGGCAATACTAATGTCTTTTCCAGATCATAAACACATGGAACATATGCTGCTATTTGTAGGATTTTCTTTGCTTTTTAATGTTTTTTTTTTCATACTCTTTAAAATCACCAGCCAGTGATCATAAAGTCTCAGCACTGTTTCTGATTTTCACTTGCACTATTGTATTTCCTTCTCCTTGCCTTCCCCTAATCTACTTCCTTCCCAAAGGAAATCAGTCTCCACCACCTTCATGGAAAAGGATATTCTGTTTTTATCAGGAAAAGCAAAGGGCTTTACCAATCTGATAAACTACTTGCAGAATACAGGAAGACATTTCCAGAATCTGCAGTGTGAGAGACAACCTCACAGCACCGCGAGACACACAAACCCCACCCCTGCACCAGTACCGAAAGAGACTCATTTCAAAAGCAGCACTGAAGCATCAGTAGCATGGCAGGATGAGCATTTCTCCACCAAGGACACACAGAAAAGATGAACACGTTTTCCTAGACACTCTTCTTAAACCTGGTTCCCAGTTTGGATTGCTCTTAGCCCAATGCCCAGATTTCCATCCCCACAGCTAACTGCGGGGCTGCTCACCCTCAGCATCCAGAGCAGCCCCAGGCAGGCAGAGCCATTCAGCAAACGGCCCTGCCCCAGCAGCTTCAGCCTTGTCCCAGGGAAGTCATTGTTCCTGCTTCCCCTTCGACAGAGGCTGTCAAACCAGGTAACTAAAATTGACTGTAGCAACAGGTCACAGAAATGCTGCCGATGAAAACTCCCACAGCAGAATGCCAGCACTCTCTGCTGATGGAACAGTGACTGCAGCATCCAACAGCAGATGAGACAAACTACAAGGACATAATAATAATAGATGCCCATTTCCCTCACGTAAATGAGGTACAAATGAGGTACAAGACGTTAAAGTAGAAAAATTTTCCCAAACAATGCATAACTACTTCACAGAGCCCCCCAAAAAGAGAAGTATCTATTCTTTTGGTCCCCAGAAGTGTGCAATACCTGGGGACCAAAGATATTATAAGAAATTCAAGATATATTCAAGACATTACAAAACAAACCCTACGCTTACAATAATGATCATTCAGTGGTTCAATTCAACACCCCTGGGTAAAAATATATAAAAAATTCACAAAACAGCAATCCTGGGTCTAAATACCATAAATCTCCTTACCTGTAAAAGAGACAGCTGCAAGGGAATATGATACATAGCCATCAAGAAGGAAGTGGCACAGGTAAGAATATTAATTTAAAAAAAAAGATTATTCATTGTTTTTTATAACAAACAGAAGAATAAGAAAGCAGCAGGAATGAGACAATGCATTCAAAACAAAAAAAAAATGAAGACTGATTTCTATTTAGAATATTGTTTTGTGTGCCACAAAACCCTACAAAATCAACTTTCAACAGACTGAGCATAGAAAACGCTGTTATGATGAAACCAGAATATATCTGAATGAAAGATGTACTATTAATCACTTCATGCAAATGGGTATATCTCATATAGCCTCTATCTAAAATCTAGTAATTTAATTTCAAAGTAAAAATCACTTACACGAGTCTGTGCTGTCAGACATGAATTTTCTTTTGAGACTTTCTTGAGAGATGTTTTACTGACAGATCTTTCTAATTGATCCAAAACTCCTTCATATCTTTCAGTTCCTTCAGATACATTTCTAATTACTCTAAAGGATTTAGATTTACTTTGAATTGGAGAAAGAGAAAGGATTGGCTTTAAACTTCTCTGAAAGCTAACAGATTCTGTTTTTCTCATGGTGGAACTCTGTGGTTTTGATAATTCGGTCTCTTCGAAGTTTTGTTTGCTGTGTTCCTTATTCTTCCAGTATTCATTTTTCTGTGACATCTTATTTAATGGGATCTCTTTAAAAACTGCTGAATAAGATGTTCCTTGTCTACTGCGACTGCTCTCAATGCTCTCAGTACTCTGGATGAGTTCACTGTTGTCATCCTAAATTTAGGAAACAAAACAAGGGTGGTTGGTTCCCTCTCATCATTACACAATTCAGTTTTACATAACCTTAACACTTCAACATCTCTCTTTAATCTCTGCTTCCTGTTTCTAAATTTACAAGGATTCTGAAAAACAGCTGCTTTTCCTGGCAAATATACTGACTATACCATAAACATATTCTTACATCTCAAGGTGAGTACTCTTTACAAAATGTCAGGAAAAATTCTGAATGCTGGTGACCTCCCAAACCTGTGTCATACCTGATAATCATAATTTCAATGGCATTTATTACAACTGTAAACCAAAACTAAGCAAAGAGTAGCATCATCCATGACGATGATGTCTTTCCATTGAATTATTAATATTCCACATTTTCACATTGCATTTTCAACTTAAATGTAGAAAAAATAACTCCTGCTGAGATCACTTTGCTCTGCTCTGGTAATCATATGGTACTGAATATCATATTCATTACTATTTGAATACAATTTAAGAATTTTAGAGGCTAGTTTATTAACCTTATATCCATACTTCTAACAATGTCTCTGTAAAATATCCCATGAATAAAGCGTATGATGCTCACTCATACCCCATCTCAACAACAATCAGCAGGACTGAACAGATGGAAAGAGAAATAATGGAGAAGTGCATCTAGTGTTTGCCTCAATGTTCTTATTCTCAAGGAAGAAAGGATGACAGGAGCCTCATCTACATCTCGTGATGCTGCTCCTCTGCCATTTGTTCCCACACAGGATGTGAGGCAGTGTCACCTGCAGTGTGCCCCTCACTGCTGAGGTGCAATCCTGCTGAGATTGTTACTGACTTCAGTGATCTGAGAGTGTTACTGACTTCAGTGAGTCCAGGATTACGCACCATGTAATGTACATTTAAAAAGATAATCCTTCAGTTCTATTAATGGTACACATTTTGGAAATTTACAGTTTCATTCCCTCAGTTATTTTGTAGGACAGTTAAATTCAGTCCATCTTGCTATTATGCAACTCAGTTACATTTTACTTCTCTGCTATGAGCTACAGATTCAAATGCTAAGAAACAGAATTTATAATTAAAAGTGAAATACACTAGAATGTTCATAAAGGTAGGAACTTCAGCAGTTACTGTAATGACAATGAAATTATTGCATGCATTGACAATTCAGCAAATTTCTACAGAGTATCAGACAGACAGATATGCTAAAAAATATTTATTTTCTTTCATTAATTTCATTGCTGAAAGATTTCCACATTGCAAAAGAATTAAAACTGGCGATGCTCAGACAGGATATAAAGGAGAAATACCAATAATCACGTGACATTCAAAAGCTGGAGTTCTGTAATTCACTTTCAACAACGACAATGAGCAAAACTAGTCTCCATTTACAGTTTTAAAAGGCACAATGAAGTCTTATTTACTGAACTCTTGAGCAACAATAAAGGACTTGGATCTCACTCAAATCTGTGTTACTGGATTTCCTAAAATCTTTTTTGTAGTAATGATGCAGAGTTCTGGCATCTCTCTGTTAGCACAGGGACTGACAGAGTTGGGTTTCTTTTGTCGACTTGTTACACAGGGTACACTTGCACTGAGCCCTGTATCCAGTTAGACACAGCAACCTGACAAAGACAAATCTAGCCGTAGGTATTTGGGGAAAAGATGATTTATCCTCTCTGTCTGGCTTGAAGACAGAATCTCATCCTAGGAGCTTTAGGATGAAGACTGCTTTATCAAGAGTTATTTGTACAAAGTGGCCTACCTCCTCACTGCTGTCAGTTCCTTCAAAGCTATCTTCAGTTTCACTCTTCTTGTGTTCTCCATTACTGTCTGGCTCCAAATCCAAAGGGAAAACACAACTTTGTGGTGACATATTTGGAGACTTTCCGTGAGGAGCTGATCGAGGTCTTGATGAAAATGTGAAAACCTCTCTCTCATTGCTGCGATGATGAGCTGTTTCCCTGCGGTGATGCTCGCCACAGGCACTGTGGGCTGAGGGTAAATCACGGCAGGGTGAACCTCCAGCAGCCCCGAAGTGCTCCTCCCTACCCAACTGAATACTCTCAGTGAACCTCTGTGGAGACACCTCTCTATCTGAAACACACAATTTCAATGCCAGATATGTAAATTGTGAGCTACTCTGATCATTCTCATTTTCTCAGAAAGTTGTACAGCAAAGCAAGTTTTCCTAGTACAGAAACATTTTGCTTATCGAAGAAGAGTAAGAGTGATGAGGACACAATGAAAAACATCAGGTTACTTTCAAAGTGCAGCAAGGTTAATCAAAACATTTCTAATCACAACTCTAAAAGTATACAGGCTTTGGTACATGACATGCAAGCCTGCAATTTGCAAACCTGAAACTGTTTAGCTGTCAAGGTTTGAAACCTGCAACTGAATTTTATTCTAGGAAAACATAATTTTATTAAATATGGCCATTGATCTTTTTCTATAGGCATTTTTTGTGTCTGACATTTTAAAAATAATCACACGTTGGTGGAAAGTTCATAATTTTACAATCTGCTCCTTCTTTATTGCTGAAATCCCACACTTTTATATTCAGAACTTATGGTTTAAATCTCAAACTACTGTTCTGGTAAAAAAGTGTGACATGAAAAATGTATAAAGATATCTGTTTCACCAAGTTTCCCTGAATACAGCCACAACTAACCTGACAATTTTAAAACAAACAATAAACTACAGAAATGGATTTAAAGATTGAGTGCACCAGATACACATGAAAAGACCATTTTTATATTTTTATTGTTAACTCATATTTTACTGTTTGGAATGATGATATAGAAAAAAAATGTCAATTTGATTGATTAAAACCAATCTCAAATAGCATCTAAGAAAAGGAGAATTGCTCAAGTATGCAATACTCCCTTATCTTCATTAAAGGTAGTGTGGTGTGGATTATTCACTAGATATTGAAACTTCCCAGCTCCATAAAACAAAGTTACCATCAACCATATTAAAAAAACCTCAATAAAAAAATACTAAAAGTGTAATAATAAAGTAGCATTGTAATAATAAAATGCCTGCCATCACAGAAGACAGTAAGTTTAGTGTGGTATTTTGTGTTTTACTGTGATATTTTAGCTTTAGTTTTGTTAGAATTACCCCTTCAGGCACATTCAGCAGTTTGGGTGGGTGGAAGGAAGTCTGAATCACCATAAATGAAGGCAAAAGAAAGAAAAATGAGATGCCAGGAGAAACAGTTCTTCTTACTGGGTTGCTGTGATTTTTCCAGTTAATATCCAGGAACAAGTGAAAAGTAGGGACTTGATGTATCTTATATGAACATGGCTTGCACCTTCCTGTTCCAGAAAAGACCATTTTTCAATCTCTACATGAAGACCATCTTCAAATACCTTCAAAACTTACCTAGTTAAGAAACTTTTTGTATTTTTTCTTATCTCAGCACTTTGCAGTCTTCTGACCAGACTGGTACCCACCCCTGCACTTTAATCTAGACACATTTTATTAGGTGTCACCGGCAGTGTCTTGATTAAGACCGAAACACATAACATACACTCTGTTAGTATTCAGAAGGTCTCTTCCCCATCATGAAATTAGATTTGACATGTCTCATGCTGCCTTCCTGGTTTACAGATATGCACTAACAGCTCAGACCACTGTAAGAGCCCTCTAGGGTATGGTTATACACTTAGTGTACAACCCACTGCAGGAGAATTCACCAATTCTTATGCACAAAGGACCAGGAATGACTAGAGAGGAGCGGCTTAATTTTTTGGTCTACTGACTTAGGAACAACCCACTTCCCACATTGCAGTCTCACCCGTTCTATTCTCATTCTACAATAACTTCCAATGCAGTTGTTGCTGTTTAATTAGCAGAAGCCATTACAGATACAATTTTGTAATGAATTCTGAAGGAAACAAGGTGGTGAATCACTTGCTTTTTAAGATTTTAAGTCAATTTTGAATGAAGTATCAAAACATGGAAAAGAAATCTTAAGTAACGGTATTTGTCAAGTGTTTAAAGAATGTGAGGCAATTAGAGCCTTAAACTCCTGACTTCTACTACTGGTTCCGCCTCAGATATCCAAAAATTTCTTACACTTTACTCACAATTGTAATGCCTTGCCCAGACCAAAAGAAGTTCAGAAATATAAAGAAATACTTTAAAAGACTTAGTATCTATATAATATTAGTCTGATTATTCTGCCTTTTTAGTTTAAGTCTCCCTGTAAAGAACTACATTAATTTCCAGAGATGCTGCAGCAATATACTTGAGTTAGGAGTAAGTCAAACCCAAATATTCGTTTGCATAGCACAGTACTTATTAATGAAATAAGCAGGGGGAAGACAGAAGAGTCTGTAAGACTTGAAGATGACATTTTATGCTGGTTACAAAGTTCAGCAACTTCTGTAACCTGTAGTCAGTGTAGCACTTTTTTAATAGTCCACAAGTGAAAGATACAGGGAGTTTAGGACCAAACAAAATCCCATTACCTCTACAACAAAAACTATACTAGAATTTCTTTTAAACTCATAATTTCCATGTCAATTGTAATGAATAATTTGAAGTACATCCTTAGCAAAATATGCAAACTACTATGTAATCACAACATTGCAGCAAACAACATAAATGCAAGAATGATCACCTTAACATCTAATTAGCTCTTCTACACAGTCAGACTTATGCTAAAGCTTCTAATTGCAGCCTAACATTTTAATGAAGGTTTCAGCACTGAAAAAATAAGATTGGCATAAACAATTTGCACTCATTTTATTTCTTCTCTCAGGTCAAGTTTATCCCACTTTGGAAGAAGTCCAAAACAGAGCCTAGAAGAGGACTTCCTTGATGAAGAAGTTGCTTATAGGAAGTTCCTCAGAACAAATAAATCCAGTACTTATGGATAAAGAAATCATTAATTCATCTACATACAATTAGATAACTTCATGTATTGAATAGCAACTGAAATCTGCAAGCTGAGCTATCAGTGACAAGCAATGAAAATATGGGGAAAAAATTTGTAGAATTGTACCTTACAAACTCACTTCATGCATTTATCTGCCTGTACACACAATTAAGACTATAAAGGAATGGTTTCCACTCTTGCAAACACAAACAGCAAAAGAGCAGAGTTTATACATAGTTTTCTTTCTCAGTTCTCTGCTTCAGAATTTACCAGAGGGCATTTAGATAGGCCAGTCTACTGCCCTAAGGCTGTCCTTTCATATCACATATATTTACATAAAATAACAAGTGTTGATTAATTTTTCTAAAATTCTAGCACTCAGTAGAGGCCCTGGTGTTCTGGATGAAGAACAAGTTAAGACAGTGATTCCTGCTCCAGAGTTCTCAGAATTCAGGTAAACAGGAAGGAACTAAAAATTCTCCAGAATTCTCTACTTGCCTGAACATCTCACATCTCTTTCAGTCGAATTATGAAACCCATAATAGTAGTTATAGATTACTGATACTGCCATAATATATAATCACTTCTAAACATCCTCAACACTACTTTTTCATAGAGACAAGGGCTACTTTTGCCACAATAATGCATTCCCCAGACACATGCAAAGCAAGTTGATTGACATTGTATGACAAAAAAATATCCACACCTTTTGGCAGACAGGTGTGAAAGGAAAAAAACCCAAAATGTAAGCTGTCTTTCTGTGAATAAGAAAAGAAATAATTCAGCACTGAACTTTATAAACAAAACATTCCCCCCTCCCCCTGATATTACATAGGTACTGTAGTTAATATTCTAAACTCTTATCTGGGACAAGTAAAATTTCTTGTACATTTCATATTTGGTGTCTTCAGTGTTAAATTTATTAGGGATTTAAAGAATAAATTATTTTTAGTTCTTTTCCTTTAATCATGAGAGCATGGAATTTTTCTTTTTATATTCATTCACTGCTCTGGTACTCTGCTTAATCCTGCAAATCTTTATCAACGCTCAAAAGCAATTCTCTTGCAAGGGCGCTTGATTTCCATAATCCCCCACAACACAGACATTTATTTTTTATGTGAACTGCTTTTGGGTCCTTTGAAATTTACAACAGATAGTCCCTCACACCACACAGAACTGAAATGTAAAATAACACAAAATGAGTACCATACCACTGGTTATCTCCCATGTGGGTTCAGCTGAATTTTTTAGAGATAATCTTCTATGACTGCTCTCGTCTGGTGATGGTACTTGTGGTGAGGTGAGCTGAAAATCTGCTTCTCCACTCACAGATGTTTTCTGAATCTGAATTTCAAGGTCTGGAATGCAATGCAGAAATGAAATGCTTGTGAAGACTCACATTGTGTGCATATGGAGCACTGTACTGGGACACAAACATCTCCCAAACAGCATGGGAATCTCGCAGGGCAGCAGGAACATGGCAGCCCTACGGAAGTAAAAATGTAACACTAGGTATGGAAGAAGGGCACAGCACAGTAATTATAAAGAACAGGTTTGTGAAAGTCTGCAAAACAATCAAGAACCACTGCAGCAGCTCAGTTATTGTCACAGGATGAAGAAAGAGGAGCATGTGCATAAATTGTGGCTACTGCCAGCAGGTGCTGATCCCTGGCTCAGTCACTCACAATACAAATAGCTGCAGAGAGAATGAGCATTTATTCACCCCCATACAGGAGAATAAATTATGATTTAATGAATATGTCCTCAGTAATTAATTAGATATATAAAGGATTAGAAAAACAAAGAATTAAGTCTTAGATTCAAAGGCACAATCATGCAAAAATTTTGGCAGTTTAAAAACTCTATGTATTATTTGCTTTATGCTCTTACCATTTTGACATACATTTGCAGCTGTTTGGAGAGTACTGTTTTTGCCTCCTTGATCTAAAGTAGCACTGCAAGGCGAGACTGATAGCTCCAATCTCTCAATATCTGGTGTGGACTCAGTTGGCGTTCCTGAATTTTGAAGTTGGCATGATGTTTTGCTAGCTGAGGTCTTTGTTACCTTCAAAGACATTATTTCTTAATGAAAGACAAAAATGTACTAGCTTTCAAAATACTCAAAGGTAAACACACACTTTGAATTACACTTCTTTTTCCAAATATATATTTCACAATATTTTTTTAAACATTATCTTTTCAGGAAACTTCATGATAGGCTCTATTCAGTGTGGTATCTTCAATCTTTACAGTCAAGTAGCAAGCATTTTTTTTTCCACTGAGTGAATGGAACAAGGCAAAGAGAAGGAAAAAAAAATTCTCTATCAGAATAAAAGGACTAAAACTTGTAGTTATTCTAGACCTCAGGAGTCTTTTCTTCTTTGGAGAAAAGAATATAATTCTACATCTTGACTTTCAATTGACTTCCTACACAATAGTCTACTTCCTTTGGCTGTATCCCTTGTTCTTGGTGTTAAACTGAGAACTGTAGCCCTGATCAGATTCCAAAAACCTGCACAGTCATTGCTGGCAGACTGGGACCAGGTGTTTTCCCTGGCATTGTAAGTGACAGCATCACACGAGCTGCTGTAGGGCTGATTATCAGAGCATACTGAAATGCAATTTCTGCTCTTCATTATAGCTCTCATCATAAGGAAAAATATTTACAAACACAAAGAGAAATTTCAGCAGTCTAGAACAAAAAATTCAGAAAAATAAGAATGATAACAAATCACAGAGTAATTTCAGTAGAAAGAGGCATCTTCAGGTTTTATGCTGAAATTAGATCAGCCTGCTTCAGTCAAGTTTTGTCATCTGTGGAAGTTCTGAAATCCCCCAATCTCTCCATGACCCTGCTGCAGTACTGAAACACTTCACTGCTATATTTAGGCAGAGCTTCCCTGCAATCAGGGCCCCCTGCTCTTGGCCTTTCAGGGCACCTCTTAGAAGAGTCCTGGCTTCTCCACAGCCCTGCATTCATTGAAAATAGCAACCAGATCCCCCCTAGCCTTCTCTCCTGTGGGCTCAACAAACTCATGCCCTGTGCTGGAGCCACCCAAGCTTTTTCCTCACCCTCCACAGGATCTCGCACTGGAGGTCCACAGCCTCCCACAGTTCTCTGGAGGCAGCCTCTGAAACAAACCTTTAGTGTAACTCTTCTCTTTGTCAATCTTCCTTTGTAAAAGTGCCAACGGTGTTGTTGGAATTCAGCCATTCTTACCTTTCCAGATGTCTTTGTATTGGCTTTTCTGTTTGAAAACGGAGGTGGCCCAAGGATCCTTGACCCAAATGCAATATGTGATACATCTTGAGTTTTACTGCTGCGTGTCTTGCCTTGGCCTCTGTTAACCAAGCTACCTAAGTTAAGAAAATTAATAGTCTAAAAAAAATTTACAATATTAAACAAATATAAAAATTATCTTCCTTTAAAGTGCAATCCCTAGAAATGTAGCAATAGCAACTGCACATTTTATAAAAGTGTGTCAACATATCAGCAAGAAACATTGGGTCTATTATAGACACATATTTCTAATCTTCTTGCTTTAAAGATTTATTTAAAAGTGGGTTATTTATAAACAAAAAAAAATTGGTTTGGAGGATTTCTTTAGAACTTCAATGAAAACCTAACTTCTGACAGGAAGAAAAAAGAACTGTAATTAATAAATAACGGAATAAATAAATAATAACGCAAAAAAACTGAGGCAAGACTGTCAAGGTATCAGTCACAGTTCAGAGAACTATTTGCATGTAGCTTGCTTTTAGAAATCATTGAATCTACTATATTACCAAGGCTAAGCCCTAATATTGCAAACACACTCTATTGCTGCTAAAATATTCTACCCTTTCCACTATTTATTTTTTTACTGCTTAAATTGTAGACTTATTTTTCTAAATTTTTTTAAGCACAGAAATTGCCAAACAGTCTTCAAGACAAACAAAAAGTAAACATGGAATGCAGGTGAATGTTCTGAAAAAAAAATTAAAAAGGAAGGACAGTAAAATGATTACACATTAATTTTACCATCAGGGTTGCAGAGCTGCATGTACTATCTATTTTCCTCTTTTATAATTCTCCAAGACCGTCAGTGGATTCTCCTTTTCAGAGCTGATAAAAATGGTACCTTCACATGAATTTATATTTAATACTTACAATGTCCAAAGATATTTTCTTGCTACAACTTCAGTGTTAAATTGCTGTCTCAGTTTGGAGACTTGACACCTTCATAAAGCAATAAAGTAGAAACAAAACATTTTGTCGATTCCCCTAAGCATTTTTCATAACCTTATTTCAAGATCAGCCTTATTTACAGTGTCATCAAGGAAATGAAAAACAGACCATGCATTAGCCACCAATATCATAATTTACTGTACTAATAATAAGCACAGAAGAAGCTACTTGCTGCCATTACCTGCCTCCCTTTTTCCTGATGTGACATTTGGTTGCTGCTAACAGCTGCCATTTCACAAGATCAGATGACCCTGTCTTGGTTTAACATTAATTTCTTTTTGCTGGCTACCTTGGGATGTTGTTAGCTCCAATTATAAAATCTGATTTGCATTAAAATCTCTCTTAATGACCACATTAATTGACTGCAATTAATTACCTACATCTATGCATAACAGTGTGTTGATAATATAATGAAATAAGATGTGTAATTAAAAATGAATGATACTAAAAATACTTTGGCCTTTTGATTATCAACTAAACAAAAAGTTTAGTGAATTAAAAGAACATTTTCCAATTAAAGTGCACTTAAACATACCAAAACTTCCAATTTCCAGTAGGCCAACTTCTGAAATTTGAAAACCATGTCTGGAGGAACACATGCTACATTCAGAAAATGGGATTAAAAAAAGATTAAACCTTAAACTGAAGACATTTCATCTTCATGCAGGTGAGGGATGTTATCATTAATTACTTTGCTATATATTCCTAAGGGCTATATATCTTTGTAGTCCAGATGGTAAAACCTGAGTCTTGTTTTAAACGAACATTCATTTCTTCTGCTTAGATGGATCATTCACACTATTGTACTCATCTAAATTTTACAGTCCCTCATATTTTGACAATCCAGCCAAGAAGTATTTATTTTTGAATATAGCCACTGAGAAATTGGATTACAGAGTATCCTCTGCCATTTCAAAGGCAAATTTATAATCCAACTCCACAACAGAATTTTAGCTTGACTACTTGTAGGGCAGTAATACTCCAAAAGTATTATTTTTCCTTATTATAAAAATGCTACTTGCTTGTAAAAAAAAAGCTGCATATAATTTAAATAAGTAAATATATGAAGGGTCATACTCTGAGCAAAAATTCAAGCCCCCTACTATTCATTTCAGCTGCTGTAGGACAAAGATTGCCTTTGCTAATGAGGTATATTGACTGAGCAAAACCTAACAACTTGAAAAAACACCAGCATCGGCAGCTTAGTGCAGATGATGAAATCTTTATGAGTTGGTTTTTTTTCATATTCTGGGAAAAGCAGAAGAAAAGGAGTTTAAAAAGTATTTTAAAAAATCTTCCGATATTATTAAGGTTGTTCTCAAAGTTTATTTTTCTTTGGAGCTTCATGAGATGGTATAGTCTTAACCAGTAGCTACCATTCTGTGTGACCTTGCTCCTTTGGTCAATACTTTGCACATGTATTTCCAGAGCATTTTAACAGAAATGGTAGAAACGATTATTCACTGAATTCAAATACTAAAGATGAGAATCCTCAAGGCTGAGAAAGCTCTAAACCCAGTGGAATAAAAATCGATCTTCCTTACCTACAGCACCACTTCTAACATTGCCTACACTGATGAAGACATGTTGGAAATGGGTTTTTAATCTAATTTGCTTTCTCAGGCCCACTTTGAAACAACTTCAGGCCTACTTCTTTCTCAAAAGATATTCTACCACCCTGTTGTAGTGTGATCATATGACTCGTAAGAAGTGGTACAGAGGAAGGGGAAAATGAAATACTTTAGGAAGACACTGCAACTATTATATGGGCTAAACCAAAGTTTCAGGTTTGTGTCTTGTTCAGAATAAGAATATTGTTCTTATTCTTCAGAATATTGTCAGCCAACAATAACGGAACAAAAGAGTAGAGGAAAGAGGGTGCCTAAAGAGAGAGATTTCACCTGCATGTTTTTCTAAATTCTAGCAATAAGAAGTTTACGTACTTCTCCAGATTAAGCTAAAAATAACAGTTAAACCAACATTTTAAGAAGAGTGAAATCATCTGTTCTCCATGAAGGACATGAATAATTCTAAATTATAAATTAAAAATAATAAAATTCTAAAATCAATTATAACTCTCATTTTTAAGAAGTGTTCGCACATATTCCAGGATGTTTACTGCTGCAAATGGATTTACAGAATAACTTTAAAAAAAAAAAAATTGTAGAGATCAATTATGTGTATATGCAACTGAATTTACAAAACTAGTTATATCCTGGGCATAAGGAAATAACATTTTTGATATGTTTAGAATTCTAATCAATGAAATTTAGTGACATATTAGTGAAAAATGCAGGGTTTTTTTCTACATTGATTTATTTCCTCATTGGAATCACAGCTGATGTCTTCAAAACTCAGAAAACTGATTCAACCCCCCAAACTTTCTTCAACTACAAAGAAATGTGTCAATAGCTGAAAATTTTATTTCATTCTTTACACAGTTCTGTGATGACCACTACTGCTTATGAATAATTTTACAGCTGCAGATATCCAATAATGAACATAAATAACCTATGTCTCTCTTGACTGCTGTTCTTTAATGATGATCTGTCTCTTAACAAAATTGTTTCGAAGCGATAATCAGTATTTTGAATCAAGACAATAAGAACTGTAAAGATATTTGCCTTAGTGAAATTCTGCTGTTGACTTTACTGCAGGTAGGAAGCAATACACAGTTTTAAAGCAAAACAGCAGCTTTAGTAAAAAAGCTCTCAATTGTCTGACCCAAGTCCATTTAAGCAACTCCACATCTTGGCATTTGTATCTTCAGTTCAGTTTCTACTGATTCTTGGCTTAAAGATCTTATTCAAACAGGCATGTGAACTTAAACGTAAAAACACAGGAAGTGCTAGTCTAGAACAGGCTCTAACTAATCTTCCTAACATTCAGTTTCAAAGGCCAAACCCAAATGCTTCAAAAATAGAACAAGATGATTCAGTACACATTTTTGGAATCACCTGCCTTCAACACAGTTCTTAGAGTAAAGCTGGAAAAACTTGGAAGTACAAGATTAAATTTTCTCTTCACATTTTTACTGATGCTAAATACAAGATTACCCTTTCCCATATAAATTGCTAACTGATTTTGGAATCATACTCATTTCTTTACCAGCTTCTTTTAGCAGTAGATTCCATATTTTAATAATATTCTGTGTAACATGGCATTTTCTGAGTTTTTAACTTTCAACTGCATCGTCACATCAAATCATGTCTTGTTTTTATGCCATGAGATAAGAAAAGCAGCTTTTATTGAACTTCCTTTGTATCACTGATTACTTTATAAATGCTGTTATATCAATTTTTAATGTTTTCAGCGTATCTCGTGAGAGTTTTTCATTCGAGCTGCTTCTCCCTGAACAACTTGGTCTGTGAGATATTTTCTGAGATGGTTTAACTGATAATGTATAAAGTATTTCAAATAATAATGCAAAAGTGATTTAAAGCTTTGATATCTTTTTTCATTTCATATGAATTTGAATTTCCTGCTACTTAGTATTTTAAAACATATTAAAATCTGAAAATTCTATGGAGCTGTATCTATGGTGATGATAACCTTCCTTCTTTGAGTCATTTAATTTTGATACCTTAAAGCTTAACTGTAGTTATCATTCCTCCCCAATGTACAATCCTGTGCATTTAGCAAAGCTAGATTTTACATGATATCATGTTACACATTTACCCTGTACAGTGGTCCCTAGACCATAATTTTTCAACACAGTGGCCACAAGAAATAAAACCAGCAAACTGAAAACCATGCTTTGAAAACTGTGATGTTTCCTGCATGTTACCTACTCTCTTTTTCAGGAAAAAGTAAATATGGGATTGCCCATCTCACAAGGTTAAAATTCTCTGAAGTCCCACTCTTTATTAAACTGGTATCTCTTATCATAACAGAATTTTGCTCCCCTGTTATTCACTTCTCTTTTGAGATTATTCATAGCTATAATAAACAATACAGAGACTAGAACAAAAAACTTTTGAGGTCTCCTGCTGTTAGCCTTCAGCTGTAACAGTAATTTTAAATTTAATCTCTCTTTGCTTTCTCTTAGCTTTTATCCAAGTCAATAGCTTGTATCGCAGCACACAACTGCCAGCTTCTTTAATAAATCTCTTCTATGCAATGGTGCCAAAGTCTAAATTATATTGTTTATTATTTTGTAGCTTACAGAAACATTCAAATATCTCCAAGACACCAGTAAGACAAGGTTTTACTTTTCAGAGTATAAGCTGAGGACATTGCATGGTCATATTTCCGGAAGCGTTTCACTGATGTGAACATACTTCAAAAAGAAGTGTAACAACTTCACTGTAAAATGCTTCAATGTACATTCATATGACACCTCAAATATTGTTATAAATCTCATGCTTGAATTGGAATTATTCAGGCTGCACACAGATCTCAAACTATAGAACTGACACGTGTCTGTATGCTTGTGGCACTAGAGCTGTGCAGGAGTTGTCAAGTTTCATTTTAAGACACTAGAACTCTTAACATGGACATTTACAAAACAATCAATTGTTTGTACACATACGGTATAGATTGTATTCACAGTATTTTAATACAACAGAATACCTGTTTCTTGTGCTGTATCTTCTCTACATTTTATTTCTGGCTTTTTAATTCTAGTTAGATTCAGCAACTGTGTAACTTGTGGCACATCAGAATTGAGGCGGCAGGTTTGAGGAATACCATCTGCGGGCTCACACAGCCTAGATGGAGCACCGCACGTACCTAGAATCAAAAAACATGGCCTTTACTTCACCCATGACACTATGGAATTAAATTTGACTTATATTATTTGGTAGATTACATATACTTTAGTTCATACAGCTAGATTGTGGTAATTTGAAAAATTTGTCGTAATTGGTCACCTTTTATTGTAAATTTAAAAATTGTATTGTGTATACTTTTAGGAGAAAAATTTGAATACTGTTAAAGACACATATACTAATGGCTGGAATAGCCATAGAAAATCAGCTTCTTTAATTTGGCTAGTGAACAAGCAAAACATTCACAAAATATATTTTGTTAATTTTTATAACAACTCAGCTTTCATTGTAACACTGATATAGTGATTTTCATATCAAATGAACAGTTAAATATGCTATTTATACCAGTGGGACTGAAGTAGCAAAGGAGAAGCCCAATATATGCAAATAAAGAATTTGACGAGCTTTAATTCCAAACTTTGGACACCATTACCCTTTCATGATAAACTAAAAAGCTGTCAACCTATGTATTCTTGTGACACCAGGCACTAGTAGAATGAGAGCTGATTATCTCTGCTTTCCCTTTGATAATCAATATAGACTGAGTTCATGAAAGCTGCTCTCTACAAAGAAAGGAATCCAAGTCAGAACCATTCCTGATGTGACAATGTAAAATAATGTCAAATTTTAGAAGACTTGAATATAAGCTAATGAATACTAGCCTGTTTCCCAAGGATAAGAAGAGGAAAACATAACCCGAAACCCAAACACGAGTAACAGATCAAGTATTGAGATTCAAATAAAAAAATTCAAGTGTCCCATGTTGTATTTCAGTAGTGGACTTGTTTTTTCAACCATTTGTTTTTGCCAAGCCAGTACATTTTTTAGCAATGTTGGACAATACTTAGTCATAAAACCCCATGCATAACTTCTGGATCACTATGGAAACAAGAAACTAGGTATAGCTTAAGCTTGTATGCCTGAGTATCACGGGGCAGAAAAGATGAATTATTTCCTCTACTACCTCAATGATCTCATACAGAAATAGTTTCTTAGTATATGTGGTTTCTCCTTTGCATTTCTTATAATTTTAAAAATTTAAAACATGCTGTATACTTGCTACTTGAAAAGAGTAACACATTCATTTCACCTTGAAATCACTACTTCCACCACACCAAGGAGGCAGAAGCAAAGACTTCAACCCTTGTGCTGCTTTCTTCTGGGAAAGGTTTAATTTTCTTCCCAGTGGCTGGTAGAGTGCTGTGTTTTGGATTGGGATGAGAACAGTGCTGATAACATTTTGGTGGGTTAGTTGTTCAGCTCTCCAAGCTGCCCTGTCAGTGAGCAGACTGGGGGGCACAAGAAGCTGGGAGGGGACACAACCAGGACAGCTGACCCCAGCTGACCCAAGGGACATTCCAGACCACATGGCAACATGCTCAGCACATCAACTAGAGGGAAAGCTAAGTGGGGGGGCTACTAGTGATAAACAAATTATGCAAATGAAAAAATTGTCTTTCTTGGGTTTTATTTATCTCTTTTTTTTCCCCCTTGTCATTGCAATTTAGTATTATTAAAATGTTCTTATCTCAACCCATAAATTTTCCCACTTCTACCCTTCTGATTCTTTCCCCTATCCCACTGGGGGGACTGTATGGTGCTTAGTTGCTGGCTCAGGTTAAAGCATGACAACTCTCAATACAAGTTGCAATGTCGCTGCGTTCAGTGGAGCTCAAATATCTGGTCCAGTCATTTTGAGAGGGAAAAAGCTTTATCAAAGATTAACTGTTATCTGAAAATTAATAATAACAAAAAACCTTAGTATTGTTTTTCTGTAATTGTTTATGAAGTACACAATCATTTAAATTCAGCCAAACCTTCAGCTGTAATGCAAATTTAACATGGGTCTAGAGAACAAGCTTAGAGGAGCAACTGAGGAAACTGGGGTTGTTCAGCCTGGAGAAAAGGAGGCTGAAGGGAGACCTTGTCACTTGTAGAGAGGTGGGTGTCAGTGTCTCCTCCCAGGTAACAAGCAGCAACACAAGAGGAAATGGCCACAAGTTGTGCCAGAGGAGGTTTAGATTGGATATGAGGAACAATTTCTTCATCAAAGGGGCTGTGAAGCACTGGAACAGGCTGCCCAGGGAGGCAGCGGAGTCACCATTCCTGGCGGTATTTAAAGGCCGTGTGGATGTGGTTCTTAGGGTGAGTGGTGGCCTTGGCAATGCTGCGCTAACAGCTGGACTCAATGACCTTAAAGGTCTTTTCCAACCTAAAAAATTCCATGATTCTATGAATTGCCTAGATAAGGAAATTCATAAGTGTACCGAAAGCACTAATGCCCACCAGCTGTGTAATAATCATAGAATTGATAATGAAGTAATTAAAAGTGTAATATTTTACTATGCATACAGTTTATTAAAGCTGTCGACTCATTATGCTAACTACATTTTAGAATTTTGGAACTCATTTAGAATATCTAAGCACATTTCAGAAACTGTTTAGAACGGAAGGGAGAAAACAATGCGCCAATGGAATTAAATTAAATGAATGCCAGTGAGAGCTCTAACTGCAGAATCCTGCTGAGAATTTACCATATTCTCTCTGTAGACATTTTTTAATTAATTTTTTTTCCAGTTTTACCAACAAAAAATAAAGAGGAGTAATCCCAAGGTTTGCTCGTCCTCCCCCATTGGTTTAGTGTTTCCAAATGGAAGATACATTTTGTTACACTTACAATACTGCTAAAGATCCCTACTTCTGAAACCAGAATCCTTTTTTCAGGTATGTTCCTTAAAAGCCACAAAATGAAAATTTGAATGAAACTGAAGCTGAGCTATTCCTAGAGTGCCTTTAAAATAAGGAAGTGCCAGCTGTGCTTTTGAAATTTCTCCTCTATTACTGCAAATACCAGTGAGGAATGAAGTTCTCTCCCTTGGAAAATGATGATTCAGGATTATGATATGAGTCTGGAGACTGGTAAACTTTGACCAATATCCTGATCTATTAAAAAAAACCCTCTCATTTTCCAGCTCATCACGAATGTTACTTCCCCGACAAAAAAGGACACAGTAGGATAAATGGACATAAGATCAGAGGCGTTTATGATAGTTTCATAGCTCTGTTTCATATAATGTTTTGTTACAGTTTTGCCTGGATCATTTTAAAAAGAAATATATCATCAGCTGCTAATGTCCAAAATTAAGAAAATAAACAGCAAATGTTGCTGCTTTAAGTATTTCTCTTTCCTTTCAGACACTGTTCTTGGCCAAAACCTGATTTCTATCAGTAGAAGATACCCTCATTAAAACAAGATCTCTACTTGATAAACCTTGCCAGAATTTCTTCAATAAAATACTTCTAAGGAATTCAGTGTCTAAAACACAGGAGTACACACATACTTAATTAGCTGCCTTAAGTCCAGCACTAGCAGACTTAATATGCTATACTACCACTTTAATTTTCATGAAATCATGTCATCTTTCAAAATGCCAATCTGATGAATAAGAAGCATTTGATTTTGTAATGCGAACAGTTATGATTTAAGACTATGTAGTAATTAAAACACACCATCTCCCTCAGCTGTATCTTGCGGCTTGGATTTTAAAGTGAAGATCTTTCTTAGCTTACAGTTAGCTGAAATAGTAATTCCATCCAATGACCGGAACTCAGCTCCTCTGAATATTTCACTGGTTAACGCTACCAAGTCAATACACATATTGGACCACTAGAAAAGAGAAACAATAGTCCTTAGTAAACCCCATGAGCTGAGGCTAACACACCTTCTACACAAATAAACACAATGGCCTTGAGGAGAAATGCAGCAATTTTCATGCAATTTGCAATATATTGGTAGTATATTTGGTATGATCACTCGTGTGAAATCTAGCTGACCAATGGTTGAAGTTTTAAGGGTGAAGAATACTAAAACATAATGATTGTACATTCTTCATATCCTTATAAAGTCAAGGTAGAAATTTAGCTTCTAATTGCCAAATAGCAAATATTTTTGAGAAAAAATTTAGGTGCATACATTACCGTTCAGCTCTTAAATCTGAAATTTTGGAAGGAAAGTAGTACTTGTTTTGAAGACACCAAGCAATGGACTGAAAAATCCAGTATTTAATTATAACAGACATTTCTACTGCCAAGGTTGAAAAATATAGTAATTTGTAAGAATACAATACAGCAAGTGAGCATGTGAAAATGCAAACTATGTTCTGCTGATGGAACAAACAACTTATTATATCCTGATTCACAACTCATCGTGCTGATAATAATGATCAGCTTGTGTATACAGTAAGTTGAACTATCAGAGCCATGCAAAAGATCTGTCTAATCACTGAAAGCACCATGCTCCCTCCTTTAAGCAAAAGCAATGATAAAAGGGCAGATAACCATATAAGGGAGACAGGTATGTACTCAGATTCACTAATACATACAGATCTACTCTTTAAGGTTGGTCAAGCATTAAGGTTATTAAAATATTTTGTTATTATAACTGATCGGAGCATTTAGACAGATCTCTGATTCATGCTTTATTATCTAATTAAAATACGTAACTGAAGTTCATCTACTGATTGAATTTAACTTGGTGTACATTAATGCACATTTTAATCCTGAAATACTTTACTAGTCTGACACCAACTAACTAAAATTACACTGAAGAAAAATAATTTAATTTCACTGGATTTTGAATTAACAGCAAGTTCAGGGGTATGGTCTGATATATATTCATTAAAAAAATTCCAACTACTTCTTCCCACAAAGCAGAAAACTCCTCAGTCTTTAGTTATCACAGCTACTTTCACCCAACTTCAAAAAATGTTATAACTTCAGAGGTTTTCGTAAAATGCTCTGTCTCATGTTTAAATTCACAGCTGCTTTGTATACTGTTATCTAGTTTTGGTGGTGCCAATGTGTATTTTAAAATACTTGAAATCCAACTAGTCCCATATCAAATTCATTATCTAAAGCAGCACTTGAGAGTCCAGTCCTTACATGGTTATATGGTAACCATCAGGGTTTGTATCCTGTCAGCTATTACCATATGTTGTGGCTGGGCATGGGAGCGGGGAACAAGAAAATAATGGTTTGAAATACAGATTGTTCTATATATGCCAGAATGTGGAAGAACCTGAAGAATGTGAAAGCAGCCATCAGCTACAGTCTATCTGCAAACTGCAGTGAATGTCATCAAAGGTCACTACAGGAGAAGGGACACGTGAGCAGGAGCACTATCATGAAGAAGTATCAGGGACACAGAGAATTTTATAGAGGCTGGATACACAGGAGAGATAAAGAAATATCACAAACAGAAATAATTTTGGAAAATGGGAATGAATTCCTAACATAAGAAGGATAGAAGAGGTGCAGCATTAAATATTTTTGCTGCCGTTTGGTGAAAGGGGACATACACAAGTATCTTGAATCAGTAGGAGCTGAGTTCCAAACCAAACAATAATTTCAAAAAGTCTATAATATACACAAAACATTTCTGGTTAGACAACACGCTCAACCTCAGTCCAAGGAATATTCCCAAGGTACCTACTATTTTGCGCTTGATCATAAACAGAGGAATTTTTGCATGCAGAGGGGTTACAGACAACTCCTTGTGGACCGTTGACAAATACAATCTTCTTTTAATATTGCCTAAATCAGTTATCCTATAAAAGAAAAGGCAGGAGAGAATGGAACAGATCTTTGTCAATTCAATAATCCAGTATCTTTGGGAAATCACAAAAAAACCTATTCATGTGCTGAACCTTTATGTCAGTGATAGCAAATACAGAATTTAAAAATTACTTCTTTTACAAGATGAGTAATGAGATTTCTTTCTCCAATTCAAACTTGGTGGCTATATCCCTGCATATATAAAATCACTTTACATGCTAATTTTATTTCAACAGTCTACACTCTTTGCTAGATTTCCACAGCCCTTGACTATGAAAGAATTCAATTTGTATGAACTGAGAGCCCAGTAGCCTTTAATAACCACACGTTTTGGCCCCTTAAGCTTGTGTTATCTTGGGGCCTACTAACTAGAAAAACATTATTTGCTTTCTTTTCCTAAAAATGCCTCTGTCACTTCATATAGGTTCTTTTCCGCTTAAAGGTAAACACAATACATAGTCTGTCTGTTTTACTTTATGAGGACATACCTTCAAATGTGAATTATAATGCAGTTTATTGCTCACTATTCAGGTCATCTCACAGTGGTACCAAGGACACTGAATTTCAACATTTCTAATAAATTCAGACCACAGACAATGGTCAGAAAAAAATTAGGTTTCCCATAAACTGATAAAGTGGCTTATTTTTTATGTTCTGTTTCCTTTGAGTCTTGTGAGCAGCTGTACTGATTTTGGCTGGAGCTCAGTTAAATTTCTTCAGAGTAGCTTGGAGAGTGCTGTGCTTTGGGTTTGTGCTGGACGCAGTGTTGGTAACTCAGGGATGTTTTCATGGCTGCTGGGCAGTGCTTACACAGAGCCGAGGCTTCTTCTACTCCTCACCTCACCCCAGCAGCAAGGAGGATGGGGATGCACGAGAAGTTGGGAGAGGACACAGTCAGGACAGCTCATCCCAACTGACCCAAGGGATGTTTCAGACAATAAGAACTGTGGGGAAGCAGAAGGAACGGGGGAAGTTCAGAGTTATGTTGTCTTCCCAGGTAGCCATTACACAGAATGAAGCCCTGAGCTCCTGGAGATGGCAGAACAACTGCAGGCCCAAGGGAAGGAGCTGATGCCTTGTTTAGATTCGCATGTGCAGCTTCTGCTCTGCCTCTTAAACTGTCGTTACCTCAGCACACTTTTACCCTTGTGCATTCTCCTCCCCGTCCCACTGCAGGAGGAGTGAGAGCTGCTGCTGTGGCTCAGCTGAACCCTGGGGCTGAACCACAACAGCAGCACAACCTTGACATTCCCCAGCAGTCCTACCTGAACACTCCAGAGCACAGATATGACTTTAAAGGCTGCAATCTGGGACAACATGCTTAATGTATGGGGAAACAATGATTAATTTATCTATTATTTTTGAACAAGCCTACTTCTAACAGATGGGGATTTCTCTGTAATTAGCAGTCCCTCTGAGAAGATGACAAATAATTATAATAAACAACTTTTTGTCACTACTTAGTGTTGCTGAAAGTAATTACTCATAATGATTCAAATGCTGGGTTTTACTTTAAAATACTGAGATTGTCCTGTAGATTTGTTTTTTTGTATTTATTACTGAAACCACTTTTTCATTAACTAAGGACTACTTGTACCTTAACTAGTGAAACGTCATTACCCAAAATGTGCAGGCAAAGACCCTAAAACATTCCCAGGTTTCCTTAGGCCAGCTTAGGAGGGCATTAACTCTGGGGCAAACTACATACTTAGCTATTTTTGATGATTTGAAAATTTAATCAAAGACAGTATAAAATATACTGCAACTATGTAAATATCAAAAAGATTCTACCAGTACAGGCAATAAAAATACGTAAGCACCTCCCTGTTCCCCCATGGTCAGTAAGACCGTCATCTAAAGCAAACTGTTCACCAGCTTTCCAGAACTTGCTGATTGTTTCCTCTCCCTTGCAGATAAATTGATGTTTAATCTATTCATCCTCACAACATGGGTGGGCAAATAAAAAGAAGTGGAAGATTAAACTATCTGCTTCATTTTGAAAGACCGGAAGTTCCTCTTATAAATCAATGCACTTGAAAAGCAGAAATTTCACTATTGTGCCGAGGAAAAAATGTTATAACCTCACTGTTGCTATTGTCTGACATGAGAGATTCCAGGATGAGCTCCACATATATTTATGAATGGACAAATTATACCAAAAAGTGGTATAAACTGATGAAAAGTGATTTCATCAGAAGACCCCCAGGTGTCTTACAGTGTTGGTATCTGGGCTTGATTTTCTCAAAAAATTTAAGCAAGACGTGAAATAGGTCCGTTAAGAAAACCAGCAAGTTGGGCACACAGCTATGTCTTTGTCCCAGATCAATGCTTAGTTCCACCCATCACTTTGCTTCCCATATAGTCTTTCATGGAAAACCTTTGGATGTAGTTTTCAGAAACGCTTTGCTCCGGATCTTGGATGTTCAGAAGTGCTAAGAAATTGATACACCAAAGAATTCCAAAGTAATGGAGCTTGAAGCTCCCTGGATTTCCTGGTTATGTGCAGAGCTGAGCAATTGTGCTGAGGAACCAGGCAGTTGCAGTAACCTGAGTGCTGAAAAACAAAAATACTATCCCTGCTGAACATCAAACTGCATAATTCTCAATAGATAATGTTGCTTTAAATTATAAGAGAGCAGTAGGCACCTAGAATTAAGTCATGCATATCTCCAAACAACTGTCAATAAAATATAAGTTCACTTAATAATATCAGTTCAATATGTTTATATTTTATTATTTCTTATATGAATGGGTTTATCTCTCTCCCCCATGAAAAAATAGGCACCTTCGTTATAGAAAGGCCATTGGCAAATGTACAGTTACGTTCCAAAATTCCAAAGGAACGCATTTATTTAGATAAAAATACATATATTTGTATCAGACTCTGTTATATAAGTCTAAAAGACAATTGTTTTATGATGATAGATATGCCATAAGGGAGGGGCAAACCTTAGATACATAGATATAATCACTCTTAAAGAAGTGCAATTTATTTCAGTAAGTACATTTAAAACAATAAAAATATTTATATTCCACAGGCAAAAGGAGGTGAAACATTTGAACAGACAAATTTAAAGAAAGAAGATGACCTTAAAATTGGGTAAAATAATTTATTTCCAAGGAGAAGAAAAGGTAATTATTTAAGAGTAACTTTCAAGCTTTTCAGTTATACTGCTTATTGGAAAATAAAAATAAAGCAAGGATCTGAAGAAACTTTTCTGAAATAATTCAGACAATGGAAGTTAGAACATTAGATCTCTCAGTTGAAAAATGACTCAAGAGTAGTTCTGGTGAAGCACAACTTTTTTTTCCTGTAATCCAGAAGCAGAACCTACGCTAAACCTACAATGGCAAAAAACATCTGCAGCACACATCTTGATTTTAAAGATGCATTAAGAAAATCTATATGGGAGTTAATGTATTTTTATTATGTCTGTGCTTCAGTATTTATATTTAAGGGTCAGACATGTGATAGAAAAGTAATGAGACCATGTTGAGAAAAATGAGGTAGTCAACAAGAAAATCAACCTCATTTATAATCATATTCCTGTGATCAGCAGGTGCATAACTCTTCCAGCTATGGTCATTAACTGCATTCATTTCACATTTAACATCTACATTTGCAAACCATTTGGAAGTAAAATTACCTTCCAATTCAATTTTCAATTTTATTTTACATCTTCAACTTTGATTGACTATTCTCCTCACAATGGAATCTATAGCAAGACTGCAAGCAAATGGCAGCAACTACCCAAGAGTACAGATCAACTCATCTGCTCAGATTACCTATTCACTTTGCTTCTGTATGGATAATAATTTATAACCATTTGTTAATGTTCAATTCAAGGCTAAAAATGAACTTAGAAAAAATGATACTCAGCTGTTGAAGGGATCCTTCATTTGTCAGGTTCACTTGGTCTTCAAATGAAAGAGTTTTTCTCTTTATAAATGACTTAACCTGGAAGTTTACCAAACACGATAGCAGGTATTTCATCGATGTTGCTAAGCTAACAGCAACTCCCAGGCAATTTAATACTAACAGAAATCTCTTTGGATCCTGGTCAAAATCCAGAGAGAATTCTCTACTAATGCTTCACTATTAGTACATTATATTATTAGTATTTAACATTTTTAGTACCATTTTCTCCATAAAAAGCATGTGCTTCCTAAACATTAGATAGTAACATCATCATCATCATCTCCATTTTAGAGACAGAAAAACAAGGGAATAGCAACTATCAGTTGATTTTCCATGCTTTCAGATTCTCAAGTTTCCTTAGTCAGGAGCACCCTGTACTTCACATACATTTTATTTTAGGCACTACTTGTAAATTGGTCTTGTACGAGATAATACATTACTGAAGTGGCTGCCTGATCATCTGAAATCAGAGCACTGTATCATGCCCTCATAGAAACAGATGTAATTACATTGAAAACCAATCAAGTCTCTACAAAATAAGAGATTTGGAAGACTGATATGTCACCCAGACCTGGAGAACAAGTTGTGTTGTGTACTGGAATTTCCTGCTGATAGTGTTTGTTCTGGAGAGCATTAAGGAAAAAAAAAACTACAAGAAGCCCTCAACCAGTATCCATACAGTGGCAGTAATACAGGTGGCAGGAACAAAACAAGAAACATCAAATCTGGTTGTTAGAATAGAAAAACTTTCAAAATACGAGCAATTATTAAGAACTGCTGAATCCTGATCTCTCCCTACAAGACACTGACATATTTGCAATCAATCCTTCAAATAAAAAAAAAAGAGCTGGTATTTTCAATGACCAAGAATAACTTACTGTGAAAGTTTAATTACTCTTACAACTCCACGTTTCAAAAATCATTCTGTAAGTGCCCACTAATATTGACATATTTTAGAAACTTCTATCAATATTTTAGTAACTTTGGTTTAGAAATCTCAACTTTCTCTTATTTTCAAGTATTTAGTAAATGCCATTTTAAGCCACAGTGGTATGTTCCTCTGAAGCAAGGCTAACTTTGCTGAATCATTTAGAAAACTGTAATTCTAGAAAATATCTTTTATATTTTCAGTACAAAGAACTCTACTGAGTATTAATATGTAGAAAGTTTAGAGCTGCGTTCTTTTCCAGAATCTACAAAAATCACCTCTGCAATGCATTTATTTATGCCTGCAACAAGTTATGTTGGCTTTTCAAAAATGGTTTTCAGTTTACTGGCTGTTATTTTTTCCGCTTTGCTATTCTTTCCATGAATTTTCTATTCTAAAGAGACAATCCATCCTTTCATCCATCCATTTCAGACAAAGGACATATCTGCACCTGCTAATGTAACAGGTGTTAGTTCTCTCAAGTACAGTCATAATTCTCGTATTTAAACAATTTATTCTAATTACTAAGAACTGCTATGAAGTCTGCCCTTTAAAAAGACAAAATTAACTTTCTTGCTAACAGAATTTACTTTACTTGGCATATGAAAATCCTGATTAAGAAACCCTACCAACCAGATATAAACAGGATTCAGTTTACTCCATGTTTCTTACATTGACCCATCAATATAGATAATAAGTACTTTTCTTCCATCTAAAGTTCTAGAAGATATGATGACTAGGAGAGTTATTAACTTTTTTTTTTTCAAATATATGAGTTAAAATCTGCTTTGTAAATTATGAAATTTAACACACTCTAATACTTCTAAGAATGTTTCTGTATTTCACTCCTGCTTCACAAAGAAGTCATGGAACATGTCTCATGCTACTAAACACCAAAATTTCAAATATCTCAGCGAAATCTACTCAATGAAGTTTATCTTCAGTCTCTACCTAAAATCTTCCAGTAATTTCAGATATACATAATAGAATCAGTATTTATGTCCTGCTTTGAATTTTAAGAGGTTGGTCTAAGTTTTGCAAGACTAACCAAGATACATATTGTTCAGTATCTGAAAACATGCTGGGTGTTTAGGTTAACATGAATAATTTATGATATCTCTGTCAGCAAAGCTGAAATGATGAATGATTATGATAGTATCTAATTCACATACATTCAAACTGTTATGGTATCTATGAATAAATAAGCTATGCCTGTAAAACCGACTATGTTGTGGTTATTAAAAATCGCAAAGCAATAAACTTATATTTATAGAAACAACTGTTTGAAAACAGGAAATATGGTACCAAAATATATATTCTACCGTACTGTTAACAAGCCTTGTAATAAGATTTCTTATCAACAACCACAACTACTTCGGGAATAAAGAGATTTTAACCCCTTTTTCCCCTACAGATTCCTCTATACATAAAAACTTCTTAAACCTTTTCAGGTGCGTTCCTGAGTTTGAAACTCTGTCACAAACTTTGCATTAATTCAGAATATAAGAGCTGATACTTTCTGGAGCTGGTGAAGGCTAGCAGCAAGCAAAGCTGATTTGATTATGAAGAGTGGGATAGTAACTGAGCAAACCTGTTGATACACGCTTTTCCACCTGAGCAAAGGTTGAACCATCAGGAAGAATTAAGAAATTAAGAGATATAGGTACCATTAGAGTGAATGAGCAATCGTGCTGCGATCCTCAGCATATTCAGGCTGGAAGATGGTCCATAAGGTACTGAGTGATTTAGAAGCGGCAACACAGCAGAGCCCCATGACACGTTAATACTGAGCACCAAGTCTGGGCTTCGGAGCAGGATCAGTGAGTATCATATTTCAGTATATAATCAGAAATTGAGCATCTCACCCTTGTTCTTATGTCAGACCAGTCTACTATTTAATTTTTATTTTTTAGGCTATAGTACAATTTCAAGGTATCTTTCCTTACATCAACAACTCTACTCATTTGCTGCAGCAAAACTTACTGTAACAAGGTGTACTGATTTCATGTGGTACCCAACACTGAGAAATACCGTATCAAAACCAAAGTATGACCATGACTGGCATTACAGTTCTTTAAGAAAAAAGGCTTGAGTGCTTGTCAAAATGCCAAGCAGAAGTACTACCACCCATATGTCCATATATTGAGAATTACAGCAAAAGTGACAACACAAGCCAGATGCTGTTTTTTTTTACATGCAAGTATTTTTTCAAACATTGAGTTTCCTTTGCTTTTTCAGAAAAGTAGCAAAATCCATAATACTGAAGATTTAACAACTGGCTACGGCATTTGCAGCAGACAGCTATATTCAGCATTACTAATAGCTTTGCTATTATTTGCTGCAAAGAAGCTGCATAAATTACATGTTCTCTAGCTTAGTTGTGATTTTATTATGCTTCATCAAATTTTTCATCCACAATCTATTTTACACATTTTTATGCAGATCAATACATTGATTGTTAATGTGGTGGTATTCACCTAATCATGCCACATAAAAAAGGAATCTAAAATTCTACTTATATTTTCTCCGAAGAAAAGATAAAGCAGCTAATATAGACATTAGTTTGCACATTTCAGTATTTATGACAGGAATCTCGCATGACTGGTTGATAGCAGCAAGTCAGAAGGTTTAGCTCAGCTGATGCCAGCAGTGATGGATAGCCTTGAAGAAATTCTTGTTTGCTGACCAGATCAATCACTGAGCAGAATGCAAAACAGGATGAGGCTCAAACTAAGTTCCTATTTCCATCTCTCTGCAGATTGAGAGAGCAAGAAATGTAACATAAAGCATCATGCCCAGCTATTACAAAACTTGTCAGTGCTTTTTACATAAAGTAAATGTCACGGCTTGGTATTCTATCAATTTTCACTTGAAGCTGCTCAAAGATTCAGCACTAAGTAGTCAGGTTGTGTAAGAAGCCATCTTTGAACACTAAACTTCAAGAGGCAACAACACAATCAACATTCTGTCTGCAAACAAGCAAGAGATTTCTTTCCAAACATCTGAAATGAAGGGAACTGAATGGCAGTCACATGAAGCAAGAAGGACTTGTCTTTATTATTTACAGGATTATCTTAAGTCTGCTAGGATAAAACAATGCATTGTCTATTCTGCAAGTCTGGAAGGGCTTTATGATTACAGCAGTAAGTTATAGTTGATTTCAAATACAAAACTTAGTATTAAAACTGTTTTTAAAGAAGCTTTATTAACATTTTCATAGAGTTGCACCAAGTGGGGAACAACTGAGATTGTACTTTTAAGACATAAACACCTTCATTAAAAGTAACTGGAGCTACAGAGAAAACATATAGTTAATATGGTTTATATTATATACATCATATAGCAATATAGTATATGCTACATGAAATATATATATAGCAAATATAAAATACATGTATTTAAATCTATACAAGGACATAAGAATATTTTAAGAACTTGTATTTGCTTTTATAAGAGGGACATAGTAATGATGGGTACAGGAAAGTAGAAAGAAAAGATGAAGAAAAAGTAAAGTCTAAATATAAGCTGGAAAGAGAAAAGGCAAATAAGGGTGGGAGAGGTGATAGAATTTTTTTTAAATCAAAAAAAGCAAGCAATGAGAAAAATAAAATTAGTAGAAGTGGAAAAGAAGTTCTTGTTAAGAAGGTGGCAAGTATCCAAGAGAATCAAACTCAACATGACACTGCAGAAAAATCTGATTTCCTGCACCGACCATTAATTCTCTGCCCATGCCTACAGAATGTCCATGAGAAGCAAATCTTGGTTTTGGTTTGGTACTTAGTATTTGGTCTCTGTTTTCAACATGACGTATCCTGTTTATTTTGTCGCTTTGTCCCTTTACATGCGAACTTACAAAAGGAAAAACAAAAACAAAATCCCTCTTTGACTTTACACAGTTTAAGTGCATATCATTAAACTCATCTTTCCTTGCAAGGCTTCTGATGGTCTAATACTTCTTTTGTTAATCCATGTCTCAGATATTCTACTGGCTACAAACCTGAGTGAGTTGTGCTGGTCATATATAAACAGATGGTGTCACTAGAGGAGAAATGATGTCCAAAGCCTGACAATTGCCCAAGTTTAAAACTCTATCCAATCATTTCACACCTAACTAATAAAAAAGTCTGTTTCTGCTCTCTCTTTCTTTACAGTGTGGAAACAATTTTACCAATCAAGAACTCCATTTGTTGTTCTAGCTTTTTAGCATTTATTTGGTCATGTTTTTCTCCCCCAATTATTAGAATATGTATTTCTTTTTCCCCTGGACCAAAGGGCTCTCTCTTATGACTTATTCATAAATCTCTTATGAATTTTCAGGCAGCCCTCATGCACCAGTATTTTCATATGTTTGATAAATCTGTGTCCCATTTCTTCAGATTTTTCACCATCTTCATTCAGGATTTTTAGAGTTTGTTCTGTCTTCAAAGGAATGTCAGTATTTAAAACCTCCAAGAACCAGTGATCTCATTAGCTTAATTACTTTTTAGTGACTTGACAAGTCACCATGCTTTAATGCAAAATATGCCACCACAATTAATGACTGCAACCAATAATTCACTTTAAATATTCAAGAAAATTTTATGCATCTTACAGTAACTCAGTGGAGAAGTCTTCTCCCAATGGCACAAAAATCTGAAGTGTTAGAAATTGCTGGATCAGTCCCACTAGAAACAGGAAAAAAAAATGAAATATATGAGCTGTGTGTATGCAGATGCACGTTTCACTATCCAGCATTTCAATTTTGTACCATACTGCTATGCTCCTGCAACACTATTTCCCAAGGTTCACACAACACATGAACACGAGAAAAACCTGGAGAAATCCAATTCAAACTTCAATAAAAGCGTTGTTTTAAAAGTCCCATCTGTGCCTTTGTTGGAATTCTCAGGAAAGCAAAAGGACCCTTTTTTTTTAGCTTACAATTTCTGTGTTCCAAGAGCATGAAGACAACAAATATCCCGTAAGAACTATAAAATGAAATAATACTTTCCTATCAAGATTATCTTATAGTCACATTAAACTTTCACTCATGTTGGTGACAATGTACACCTTGTTAAACAACTTCAAAAAACTCATGGGTAAGAACGCAATTCAGACTATGACAACACTGCTCAGTGGAGCCTTCTGATTTTTAGAACAATAGCAAAGGAGCTTGACTGAGGGAACAAACAAAAAAAATCAGGTAGCTCCCTATCAAGGGAAAACAGTACAAAGCTGTCTGAATTGAACCATATGTTGTTTTCTTAGATATTCCATCAGGGAGGATACAGGCTGCTTTTCATTGATTTCACAAGACTCAACAGCAACATTGGCTTCTCTTCTAAAGAATGATAAATCACAACTTTCTTCTTTTGAGGGCCAAATGACACCTTAAAACTTCAAATTAGATTTGCATTTATAGTATCTTTTATTTTGGAAGAGTATACAAAGTTACAGTTCTACAGGGAGATTGTATACTTGATAAATCAAATACTTGAGGTACACACACCTCAAGAGAGGAAGAGACGAAAACAGAAGGAAACAGAATGGTAACAGATGGAAATCTGACTGCAGTATTGCAGCAACAGCTAAAGTAAATTTAAAAACAAACTATTTTTAGCAGTTATTACCCACAACATTAATTCTTAATCCTCATTTTAATGTTTAGCAACAGTTAACAATTTTTTAAATTGTTTACTGCTATTTGCTACAGTAATTCATTGTACCATTGATAATGAATTAGTTTGATTTCTCAAAAATATATATTGGATTAATATTTATTTTAATGAAGATAATAGCCAATTTCTTTTGTGGAAATCAGATTAATCTTCAAGGCCTTACTACATGACCAGCCCAAGTCTTTTTTTTTAATTGAAAAAAAACTTATGTCTTACTGCATAGTGTGCATGAAAAATATACTAGAAGATTCCCATTCCATTTGTTTAAAATTAGCATCTCAATTTTTCTTCAAAAGCAAGCAGATAATTCTAAACCAGCTCAATTCACTCCTGCAAGCCTTATAAGGTACAACACCCTGTCATGGAGTTTAAGGCATATGGTGATTGCTGTATTGCAGACTGCTTGGATTGTAGTTTATTGTGGTGCAATAGACAACCTGGGAAAATACTCCACACTACCCTTAAACACTGATTACATGAACACAGCTGAAATTTGGGTGTAGCTTTCTTGTACTGCTAGTGCTTATTTGATACACAAAAGTAACAATTTTTTAAAACTTAAAATGAGAAAGGGGACAGGAACCTATTTCACATTCATTAATGCCAGTAGAATTACTGACTTTAGTAAGAGCCGAATGGAGTCAGAAGTTATTTATCAGACATTGGTTTGTAGCAGGATCAGGCACCAGGACAATATGTAAGATCTTCCCTACAGCACCTACTCTAATATGGCATTTTTACGAATTTTACTTATTAGTAACTGATTTGCTAAAAAGTTAATGAAAAAAACACTTTTCCTATGCTGAATTATGCATGAACTAAGGGAGAATAATAATATAAGTATTACATTCCAATACGATTGATGTAATAATCAGAACAACATCACAGACATTTAATTTTTTGACTCACAAGTTTGTCTAGTTTCCTTTGGTAGCTTCATTTTGTTGGTTAGACTGTTTCCTTGAAGTACAAAAACAAAGCCTTTTAGTTCTTTGTCATACTCCTACAAAAAGGAACAACAAATAAACATAACCATCCTGAAAGAATTCTCCTCCTGACAATCAACCATGCTACTAACATGCAAAGCTATTTTTTTAAAATCAGAAAATGCAGATGACACTGCAAATATGACTGGGTAAAATTTGATGGCAACAATATAATCCATACAAATATGTCCTTCACTTATATGTTTCATGAACAAATAATGCTGACAAACAGGACTCACGACCCAGTGAGCAAAGCTCAATTCGTAAGTTACCAGAGTATCAAAATTACTTTCTAAATATTTAAACTGTAAAATTACACTGTGACCAACTCAGTCTGCAAGCAGGCATATAGAACTAATTTAAGTAGTCATTTAGTCTGTCATAATGACAGAACTGCAAGTGACAACTCCACTGTCAGGTCAAAGCCCTCATTACCTTCTAATTTTAAGCTTCGTTCACATTTTTCTGGTTTATACACTAGGTTTTATAGCTTTCTTAAAAAACTTACTTTTGATATAGCTGACGGATTGCCAAGAATCTTCCATTTTGCTCCTGGGTTTTTGCCTTGAGCACTGAATATTTCAACAAATTGGCCACCCTATGATAAAATGGTTTAAGGATACATCATCCAACCAAATGCTAAGCACCAAATTATCAATGGTCAAGATGAGAACATAAGAATCCCTCTCTGTATCATGCTGTTACCACAGTCACTATTTCTGAGCAGTCAGACAGCAGAATATCAATAACAGCTCCTAGACTATTATAACATATCAATTCATGTAGTCAATACTTGGCTTTACTAGAGGATCAAAAGATAAAATTGGGGGAATACCATGGAGCATTTAAAATTACTTTATTTACAATGTAATTTTCTAAAAAGCAAAATTATTGTACATATTCTAAAACCATGCAGGAGATTACTGATTTATATTTGGATATGATTTATTTCTATAATTCATGAAATTAAGTGAATTTTAAAAAATATTGCTAAAAAATAAAAGGTGTTGCAGATTGGATGTTTTGTCTGATTTCCAACTGAAATGAAGTTTACACCATTTGTCTACATATGTGAATGACTCTGCCTACATTTTTCCCAGTAACTTTTCTACTAGTTACCAAATTCCAGCCTGATTTGACCAAACAAAAATTTGCTATCTTTTCTGTGCCAACTTAAGTGGCCTGGTAGTAGATTTGCTCCAGCCAGTGGCACCATTAAAAGGTAAGGGCTGCAGCCTTCATGAGGCATCAGAGAATTATTATAGGAAAAATATTACCATGGATGCCCTTGTCAGAAAACTGCCACAGAGCATGTGCCCTATTAGACATCAAGGAATCTACACACAGGCTCTTGGGGAGGTTGGCTTTCTGCTTTCTGCTTAGGGAATTACTTGCTTCTATACTTTTCCCATTTGATGTCGCATTTTTTGTGACATCTGATGTACTCAGCCTACAGTTTGCTAAGCATTTTTCAGCAGCATGGTTGACCTAATCAATCATTACAACTCTGCCATTCCCTTCTCATTTCTAGCTGCCTGCACTCCCCAATTCTCTTTATGCTCAGCTGCCCAAGCAATTGCACTCAAGTCAGAATGAGCAAGAGGGGCAAGCAAAAGAAATGCTCCTCAGATTAGTTTTTCAGAGAACATCAACTCTGCACTGTATGTGAATTAGGTATTTTCCTCTGCCCACACATACCTGGCAGCTCCAGCCACATGGCTGATCCCAGTGACTGGACTTACTAAGTTTTAAAGGGATTCAGAATTGCATTCCATAAACTGCACTCAAAATATTTTTTAAACTTTTAATGGATGATCAGAAATACCAGTTTTGGGTACAGGAGTAGCACATCTGAGACCAGCAGGGAAAAAGTAGTTGGGATGGGTTGGTCTCTTGGGATTGGAGTATTGCAGAGAAAGGGAGGCAAAGCTTGGTGAAAAGGGAGGCCAGAAAGAGTAAAAGGGATAATGAAGCTCCAAATGATGTGACTGCAGCTGTCACAACCCCGTGCTGCACCAAAAGAATAAACTGACCTGTCTTTCTGACTACACCTTAGGAGCTGGGACTCCTTTCATGGCTGTGTGGAAGCAGATGTGCCTTCCCTGGCCCACAAGTGTAAAGAACAAGTCATTGGCAAACCCATGTTGGTGCCCATTCTAGACCTGACAGCATCAGCAGCTACCCACTACTTCATAACACTTCTACAAAAATACTGAGTAATGAAACACTCCAAAACACTCCTGTAGCTGGACTTTTTTCCTCTCAGAATAAGCTATTTTAATTAAGCTCTTTCAGAGATGAAATAAAAATGGGTAAAATACAAAATGATATCTGTTTTACCTGATAGTGATTTTTGAACATTTTTCCAGCTTTCATAAGCAGAAAATAATTATAGCTTCTCGATCAGTAAAGATACTTGCAAGCTATGCTGAAAAACAAACAAACAACTTTATATAGAATTTAATGTGAAAAAAATCCTATAATGACACTCCAGCCATATTTTAAAATACGTGAATACTATCATAAAATACTTTTCTGAGTATAAATGCATATCAACTGCATCAGAGTGCTACTGCAAAAGAATTAAGACCAAAATAATATTAATATTGACACTGTCTTGGAAAATCTTCTCTTTGTGCATCAAGTATGCAGGGATGCCTTTTCTTATATTCCATGCAAAACTAGTAATTTTATGTCAGTCCTTATATTTAATCAATGAAGACTTTCTCATTCTTTAAAAATGCTTAAAAATCATCTTCAATACATATTTTTAAATTATTCTTTGTTATCAAGTGCCCACCAGAAAACATTAGAATCCATTATAGAGGAGTTTAACATTCAATATAAAAAAGGAGAAACATGGAACAGCTGCAATAGAAACCTCTCCATCTAGAGGTATTTGGCAGAGACTTCTGAGCCAAGTTATCTTCTTTCACACTCAGCATTCTTCTTTGAGAATGATTGCTGTAAGACTCAAACCAAGCGCTTCAGTTATCTGAGGGCTGCTCAAGTCACTGTGAATTAGGAGATTTCTGCAGTTATAGAATCAGAACAGTGGAAAGGGAGAAGGGACTGATACTGGAAGCCTCCCACACTCCTCTTTGATCACACTAAGCATCTGTGAGCTCACCTGAAGTCAACGGAGAGTGAAGAGACCCTGAACATAAAAGGAAGTTGTCACTCTCCAAAGACAGGGAGAATCAGCCACAGGAGACAACAAGCACCTTCACTGAGAACTGAAAGTGCTCCTCAACTCACAGAAAAATCCTTTCACAAGGCTCTGCCTCGCTTTTATTTGATATACTTTGCTCTGTTCATGTTCAGGCAGAAACAACTTAAGAATTAAATTACTTGTAATAACTGGATATTTTTTGAGACTGCAACCAGTTTCTTAACAAGTAGAAACAATATGCTGACCAGGTGATTATCAACACTGTTTCTCATAATGAATAGTTCGGCTCTCACTACCAGAAAGCACAAAGTTTAAAAAAATTATGAAAATATGTATGACTGCAAATGAACTAGAAATTCAGTGACAATATGCATGAGTTAATGAAGAATGAATTCATTTAAAGGATTAGGGCAGCATTCTATTTGAAAAAGTAAATAATCATTCATTTATGAAAACATGATGAAATCTATTGATATTTACCCACAATTATTTTAATCAGCAACAATGAAATCTAAAAATTGTCTGTAAATAAAATAAAAATGGAAAAAACAATCAGATATCATAAAGTTATCTCATGTTGTTGCCAGAAATATTAGTTCATTTTAAACTTTTTGATTGTAAGGAAAATGAAATTTAGCAACCACAGCATTTGTAACAGGCCTATCAAAGCCTTTAATTAGTATTTTGACCAAATTTAACTAATACTGTCACTGCAATTCTAAAACACCTGTTGCATTACTCTATGCCTTAGACCATTTTCTATACAAATTTTTCACGTTTTCGTAATTTAAAAAAAAAAATTACATTTAGAGTTATACTGAACCACTTAATTATGAACTAGACATTTTAGAAAAACCTTTTAAAGAATTCACTTCTCAAGCAAGTATATTATTTCTTCCTCCTCTCTCTAAATTCACTTAACATAAAGACCAGTTATTTCTGAAATCTCTGTTCACTTTTCTGTCTGCAGCCCTCTCTCTGTTGTTATCTACAGCTTTCAAACAAGCCAGAACTACTTGAAATTGCATGATTCATGTCTCAGTGAGAAGCAGTGGCACCGTAAAACTAATCTCAGTGACCTACTGTTTTGATTTCCTTTGCCAGAGCAAAACGTGAAGGACCTGAAGTGAATGAGAGGCAGGAGCCAAGCCCTCCTGCAGGACATATTTATGATGAGTGTATCCCTGTAACTCACACTCTGAGGCACATGTCATTCCAGGACTGAGGATTTCACCATCGCCCAGTTTTTATTTGTTATTAATTTTAAGTGAAGGAGATGCAAAGGAAAACACTGCTTTTTCCCTGGGGCAAAGCAGTTTAGCTTTTCTTTAAAAATCAGTACCAGATTTGCCAAGCATCACGCACCTAGCACAGCCCTCACATATTTTGTAGTTCTGTTTTGCCTTATTGCATCTCAGGGAAAAATATTAGGACTAAATAAATGTGAGGAATTCTAATCTAAGAGTCACTGAATAAAACGTTGTAAGTTCTAAGACTGAACAGAGTAACTCAACTCTTTCAAGGACTACTACTAATATTCTGGCTTAAAAATTGTCATCAATGCAGTTGTGTTTTAACCTGTATACGTACGGGCATGCGAGGTTATTTGCTAATTTCCAGAATGTGTTTTATGTAGACTCGGAAAACTGATGACTGTTGAAGGTACCAAATTCAAAATCAGGTGGTTCTTCCTAACTTCAGGGAAAGGTGAACCAGACCCCAAGTTTATAACCATTTGTGTTTGGACAAGCCATTCACACTACAAAGCTGACCACTGTAAACACGTCTGTGAAACCAGCGAAATGTCAGTATGTTTTTCATAAAGGCAGAAAAAATACTGCAAGTGACATTGCAATACATTTTTGCTCATATATTGCTTAACTATAACTTATCAAATTTCACTACTACAAATGAAGACTAGAAATTATTTTGCTATTAAGATAGGTAGCTACTAAAAACATTAAGTGAATGACATATTTGTCATGTAATTACTGAGGCAATGTTAAAGAGTGCTTTCATTATGCATCAAGTATTATTGTCTTTTATTATAGTAAGCTATTCTTAAAAGAGAGAATGGTCTGGAAAATTGATAGTTGCACTATTTTTCCTCTTTTCATCTTTCTTCTTCCCAGTCTCTCCAGAAATTCTAAAAATCAAGACTACTTAAAATCCAGAGGGACTATTTTAAAAACATCAACAGCAATTTGAAATGCAGGTCCTCAATTTTTTGCACAGTTATCAAATAAATAGGTATTTTATGACACCTTTGTAGAATGCCATAAACTAGTAGTTTTCTCATTTTTCAGTCACAGATCAAACTTATTTTTTTATTGCCCTGAACCATGTACTTTAATATGTCTGTCCAACTGGAAATACAGGCTCAAAGCGTCAGTCAACGACAAACAATCAAGAATGCAATTTATAAAGTTAAGCAACAATGACCAATATTTGTCTTTGAATAGATTCCTATCAGGATTTACCTTGTGATGCCTTGGTTTGTGCAGTGACTTTGATCATTAGTTTCACCATGTTTCTTACATCGATAAATAAAGCAGCAGTGCCCAAAGTGCCCCTTATTCCTTCCATTCACACAAGCCACAGAGGACTCTGCAAAAATATCTTCATCCTATGACAGCTTCTTACGTATATTTCAATAATATTTGGTGTTTATGTAGCCCCAGGATTCCAACAATTGGTCCTGTGAAAGTAACAAGCAAATAGAGTATTTCACAAACAGTAAATGCAAACAGACCTTCGTGCTTTCTTAATCTAATTAGTACTAAGCACTCTTCTAAATCCAGGAGTGACAGGGAGGGACAGGCTCACACAGACCTAAAACCCTTCAGACTCATGGCTAGTCTCTTGTCTTAAAAGGCACTATTTATGTAAGCATATGAATACATGTTTCTGATCAATATCCCAGTGTTGAAAAAGCCGTGTTTATTTAAGATTTTTTATTCCAAAGTCAAAACTGCGAAGCAAAATAAAGTGAATTTGCACATACTACGAATTTGCACTGAAAAACGACACGAATGCACTATTTTTGGCAGGGGACACAGGCTTAGACCCAAGACTGCTCATATATATAACTCACCATCACGGGCCCAAAGCCAGAGCTGATTTATGGCGGCTGGGACACGCCAGGGAAAGCAGTTCATCACTGATGAAGGGTTTTAGTATCTCCCAGACAAATGAATTCCACATATTAAATATTTAAAGCTGAGTTTGTAACACCGCTATATATTTTCTCAAAATACAAGTTAGCATAATAAATGGGCAAAAAGACCATTAATAAGCTATAGCAACACTACTGGTGCTACAACGCGGGAAGCGGCACAGCCTTTATGCACAACGCGCAGAATGAGGGAGAAAAAGAACTTAAAATCGAGACTTGTGTTATAAAAACTGGACCGCAAAACGCTTTGACACAAGTCCCATGACCACCGGCGGCCCCACTTCCCTGCGCCGCTTTTGCACGGCCGCGGACCCCCGGCAGAGCCGGGACCGGGACCGGGAGCGGAGTGGGGATTCGGGGTCGGGGTCGCGGTCAGGGTCAGGATTGCGGTCAGGGTCGGGATCGGGATCAGGGTCGGGATCGGGGTCGGGGTCAGGGTCGGGATCGGGATCAGGGTCGAGATCGGGGTCGGGATTGCGGTCAGGGTCGGGATCGGGGTCAGGGTCGAGATCGGGGTC